>JAIUND010000059.1:0-139809 GCA_034699125.1 Gisinianus flammeolus | reverse complement strand
AGCATTTAAAACGAGTGACTATACTTTTGAAAATTACTGAATTTTATTCTTGACTTTTAAGGGAGTGGAACTCCCCGATCCCCGAACGGTATATGTCCGTCCGTTTGTGTGTTCTTCTATCCGTCCGTCTGTCTGTTCGATGATAACTCTCGAACCGTTTGAAATTTTGCATTGACTTTGTATGTGGTCATTGTAAGGATGAATTCCGAGATTGGCATTATTAGAAAGTTGAAGACATCTCCAGAAAATTGTATGCATAACCTATTCAATTGTTTCCTTTTGTAACCAATTTTGGGATACTACACCGATTTTCATGTTCCACACAGATTGCACCTACAAGGCTAATAGTTAAACCAAGATTCCAATATTTGAAAAAATTAATATCTGAAGTATGCCGGTACGCGGAGTGCCCCAAGAATGTGGAGCGGAGCATAACAAAAAATTAATATGCCCCAGGCATTCATAGTTTAATTGCGATAAATACTTGAGAAGAGAACCCATTTTTTCTTTTTGAACCAATATTTATATTCCACATAGGCAGGTCACCCAAAATTCAAATTTATTGAACTTTTTGATTGAATCCGAAAAATCCCAAATTATGTGTTATGTATTTCGATATTGTGAAATCTAGTTTCAGATTCCAACTACCCAAATTTTTTATTGCAGAAAGCACCAAATTCTATTCAAAAACCCAGGATAAACTCGGAACTTTGAATTTTGAACTCGGATTTCATAGATTTTGATTCCATAGCCGAGTTCCCCATGTTGTTTTCCACAAGAATCCAAGGAATTTGGAGATTGCCCGAAATCCCGGATTAAACATTAAACACCGAATTCGAGGTTCAGAATTTCTCGGAATTTGACTTCGGATTCCGTTTTCTCATGATTTCTTACCCCAGAATCCGTAGAAAAAAACGTTTGAAAGCAGATCAAAAACTCCGATAAACACCGTATTCGGGATTTTCATTTCGGATTTTTTATTAATTGTTTTCGGATTCGGATTCCTCGTGATATTGTACCTTTGAACAGACAAACGGACGGACATATACCGTTCGGGGAGCGGGGAGTTCCACTCCCTTAAAAGTCAAGAATAAAATTCAGTAATTTTCAAAAGTATAGTCACTCGTTTTAAATGCTGTTCAATGGTTTTAAAATTCGAACATTCATGTCACGTGTTGATCTGATCAGCCATGTCAAAAGCTGGTTAGTCATGTCAATAGTTTGGTCAGTTTTGTCAAAAGAAATGTAAAAGAAATGTTGATTAGTCAAGTCAAAAGAAATGTAAAAGAAATGTTGGTTAGTCAAGTCAAAAGAAATGTAAAAGAAATGTTGGTTAGTCAAGTCAAAAGAAATGTTGGTCAGTCATGTCAAAAGAAATGTAAAAGAAATGTTGGTTAGTCAAGTCAAAAGAAATGTTGGTCAGTCATGTCAAAAGAAATGTAAAAGAAATGTTGGTTAGTCAAGTCAAAAGAAATGTTCGTCAGTCATGTCAAAAGAAATTTTGGTCAGTCATGTCAACAGAAATTTTGGTCAGTCATGTCAAAAGAAATTTTGGTCAGTCATGTCAAAAGAAATGTTGGTCAGTCATGTCAAAAGTCAGTCAGGCCAAAAACTGGTTAGTCATGTCATGTCAAAAGTTTCACCAGTCGTGTCAAAGTTTGGTTAGTCGTGTGTCATGTCAAACGTGGGTCTTGCTATCGCCCGGGTAAAATTCACGTCAGGTTTTAATGGAGAAAAGTTTAAGGTAAAAGAGACTTGAAATTATTTCGCGAGAAATTTGCATGGGATTCCTTATGGAAATATTCAAGGCAGACAGGTGTTTGTAATGTAAAACTTGGAAACTTTGGGAGGGTCCTGTCAGGTCAAATGTCAATATGCGGATCTGCGACCTTGACCAAAGTTAATCATATTGAAGGGTCAGTCTTTCCCATATAGTCCCATTTCGATCGGCCGGTCACACCTGAAAAAGTTCCCTTGTGAGTACTTACATTTACGTAGGTAGTTAAATTTCTTGGAACAAATGCATAGTCATCTCAAATACGCGATTCTCATCTGGGGGCAACCTATAGAAATGTCGTCATCACAGAATCAAGGAAAATCGTATCCGTAATCACAAGATGAAGTAATTTGGAGCTACAGGTGAAATTATTCTATTTAACTGTAGGTTTACTTGTTGAGTTATCTTTGTTGACTCTGTTGCCTTTCATAATAGTGGCAGTTCTGAAAGCCGTGCACATTCTTTGCTAATAATTTTAAGGGATGAACATATATGTTATCGGGTCCATTTAAGAGTGTACCCATGGAGTTTTTACATCAATTTTAAATACAAAAATAGCCTCGAGATTCGTTTCCGTAATGATTCAAAATATGCAAATACACATTTACTATACATTTACTATGAATTTCAAACTGCAGAAATCCGAGAAATTCTGATGTGTCACATTCAGAAAAAATAATCAGAATGAAGTTTGTAAATTGTAACATATATACCACGAGTCGTGGTCCACGACACATACGGGTATCTTGTATAATATACAATGTATATATACTATACTATACTACGTATGTGTAAGACTATAAGGATTGTACAAAAGAGTAATAAGGACACATTCGAATTCTATATACAATACTATACATATAATACAATTCAAATGTGTCCTGCTTACTCATTTCCGAATCTGAATTTAGATTGCTAAAATTATTGTCTATGGTCAAGTCAAGTACATAATGTTTTTGTTGAAATGTTGTAGTTATTTTCAATTTGCATTTTGTGCATTATCATAATATGTTGGCATAAAACAGTTTATCTAATCAGAATGTACTTATGAAGTGCTCACAGCAAATATTTATTTATCTTGGAGGGGAAAACAATGTTTCTATCCTCTTGCTAGTAACACAGCGTTTATGCCGGTACACACATTTCGCTATAAGATTAGATGTGATTATAGCATACATAATAAATACATCATGTATGATACATCAACAGTGGGTTTACAAAAATGCTCACTATTCACAATATAGAACATCAAAGAAGTTTAATTCCGGCCATTTAATGTTGGTACAGTTATGTCTTTTTTACTGAAATGGTAAAACAGGCTTCCACATACATTGGGAATGACAGTCTGTATATATTATATATGTATAGATAGGACAGACTCGGCGTGCTTTGACAATAAAAACGAATGGCATGAGGACAATATAAGGAGATGACTTTGTAAAAAAATAACCTTGCAAATAGTGCTTTCACTGTAGACATTTTTTTTTGTGAAGTACTTGATCGACATTCTATTCATTATTAGTTTGTTTTCATTAAACATTTATTAGAAAAGTTTTTCATTGTACATAGGACTTGCGGCGCAAGTATTCTAAAAATATCGTAATTTACTCTAGTACATTTAAAATACTACCAATGTCCCAAGATTACAAGACTTGGAAGGATATTAAAAACTCGGCCGAAGGTTAAATTTATTTACGGTTATTAGTTTAGCTGAAATTGTAACGGAATTTATATTAGTAGTTGTATTTGATGTGGATAGTTAATTGGAGTTGTATTGACTGATTTCCTGTAATAGAAATAATTGTGTCATTACTAATTATAAATGTACATGCATGTATTTACTTTCACTTTTTCATTGGTGGTTTTAACAAGGTTAGATTATAATAAAAATGAGTTCAAAACGCAGTATAGGTAATAGGTATACCTACATAAACATTGGTACAGGAGTACCTCAAAAGGGAGCGAAGCCTCTCTTTAAAACTTTAAGTGTCTGTCTGTTTGTCTGCAAATTAAACCGTCAGTCGTGATTGCGCCCCATTTCACTACCCCATTGCGCCCCAAGCACTCCCTCCGGGTGCTCCGTTCATGAGACTGCAATCACTTTCCTTCCATCCCGTTGTTTTTTTCTCGAAAATCCCTTTGATACCCGGGTAAACTCCGAATTCGGTTTTTTCGGATATTTAAGTCACACAATATGATTATCCATAATTTTGTACCCCGAAAAAGTAAAAAAAATTGTGAAAATCGCTTTGCCCTTACTGGGATTTGAACCTAGGACCTCACCCTAGAAGTCAACAAACTTAACCCCTAAGCCAGAGGTATCTCGGCCCCCGGTGACCCCAGGGTCACCAAAATCAATAGGTACCTGACTGCCACAATTATAATGCCAATAAAAAATACCGCATGTAAATTCGTTAATCCGTTCACGACCTATCGTGAAAAGGACAGACGGACAGACAACCCAATAGAATAAGGGGAGCTTCGCTCCCTAATATATACATACTCTCTTTCCAGAAATAAAGTAGATTTTAGTTTTTTTTCATCGAAAGACAATCGACTCAATGCTGCCATATACGTTAGTACACTACTTCGTTTGTTGCGTGAAATTGAGATTGTGTTTGTTGATCAAGCCTGGGCATCATCCGTTGTCGGACCCCAGCGTCCGATTGGATAAAATAAGCAAAAAAGTGGGGTCCGGTGGTGGACTCTAGGGTCCGGCAGATTTTTAGAGAGAAATGAGAAATGAGGGGTACGATATGAGGTACGGTGGCGAGCTTATTTTTAGTTTGGATAGAGATATTGACCAGGCAAGATCTACGTTTAGTTTGACCTAAAGTGTGACCTGAACTATTTATCTTACAATACCCCATTTTCTGGGACCGAGTTTTTTTCGCATTACCCCGCTTGCCTGGGACAGTTTTTTGTGTTTGATTACGAGTGTTTTAGTTTGTTTGACAATGAGTTATTTTGGTAATGGTGTCGAAGTGTTTATATTGTAATATTTAATTATTTTTTACCGACTACCATGGTTCCATTTTCTGGCATGAAGCATTGCGCTTTGTTTTAGCTATACCACGGCATCGAAATTATTGGCATGAAGTACATGCAGACAGACGGCCAGTTTTTTATAAATGGTAACGAGAAAAATATTTCCAACTATGTATGCTTACTATGCATACGTCATATTGATGGGTTTTTATGGTATTCCTGCTAGCGAGTAACTTTTATCTCGTAACAAGACTATGCAAAATAACTACGTCAAAATGCAGCTCCTTTTATACCCTTTTCACCTATAAGACACGCACATTGCAGACGTTTGTTCGCGCAGTCTCGCAAATGCCATTTTTGATTAAAAAAAACCCCAAAAAATTCCACATGTTTTCATTGTTGACCCCCTCGCCATCGCAATAATTAATCCCCCCCAGCAGAAACAATTACTATAATTAACATTTAAAATGGATTTCCTGATGCCGAGATTTTATAAAACTCGGCATCCGAAAAATTTACAAAATTTCCTTCCTCCATATCCCAAAACAGTTTCTTCCCAACATATCTCGACATCAGAAATACCTTTCTCCTGCCATCAGAAACAGTCGCATTTTATTTTTGTCGACAACAAAAACAAATATTTTTCACATCCATTTCCTAATTTATCTTGCCACCAGACAAAGTAAAAACACCATTACCACACCATGGAAATATTACTTAATCTCGGAGTCAGTACTCCACATCCAGAAACACACACATCTCACCAGCAGGAAAATGTTGAAAAATTCTGCCAGAATTTTTTCGTAATCTTTCAAAAAACTCAAATTTCTAACTATTACTCGCTACCATTTCCAAATTTCTTGATACCTATATTTACTCCAAAAAATAGAAAAATATTCTATGTTTCGTGCGGACACTACAGTCCACTCAATCCGCCAATTTCCACCGCCAACCTCACAGTCCGAAGACTGATGATGCCCAGGCTTGTTGTTGATAATTATGGTTTAGGAAAGTATCATGGATGTATGTGAGAGAGCTTATAGATGTTGTTAAAATCATAGAAATTGTAAAGGATTAGAAACATGATTTGATGTAATTATTATTGTAATTACTGTTGTTTACGTGCGAGCGAAAATAGCACGACAAATTAAAACTAATAAGTCTGGAGTTTTCTTTGGTGTCATACACGCCTGACACCTACCTATTTTAATGGTCCTGATTGCCTTCTGAATTTATGGCTTTTAAACCCATAAATAGCTTTTGTAATAGGTGGACGAGCCTCTCTACTAAACTTTAATAAGCTTTTGTTAAACTATTGAGTGGCGGGCAGCGTTCAATCCACATCAGTGATGCTGATGGGGATTTAGTATGCGTATTTGTGACATAAGCGTGGCATAAGTGACATAATTCCTAACAGGAAAAGCTGTCATTACTTTATTACTAGCAAAGCGAACATACACACAATAAAACGGTTTGTCTAATTTCAGTTGTGTTGACGTATTTAAGGATGAAAATTCATTCATTCTCACACACAGATTCACGCTTGCACATACCTTAACAATATGATATTATTAATATAATGAGCTGGAGAACTGAAATAAAACCCGGTAAATTTAGCACGGGATTCCCATTTATTACGATTCAAATCTAGGAACATAATAACTTATCGATATACATATGTAGTTTCTGAATTGAGTCGGAACATCATGCATAATAAAAAAATCTGTGTAATAATTTTATACGTTTCTTAATAAACACAAAACAGTCACGTATACAGATACTAGAGCATGCATATCATCATATCAATATCATCAATATTTGGGATTTTTATCAATATCAATATCATCAGTATTTGGGATTTTTATCAATATCGTCAATAAATGCTCCGGATATTGATATTGATTATTGAAGTTTTACACTAGATAAAATGAGAAAATTTTGGGACTTGTACTAGATATAATGAGAAGATTTTGGATTTTACACTGGATATAATTGAATTTTTTATCATTTCAATATATTGTTTATTGATGTATTGATCAATATGGGGTATCAATATCATCAATATGCAAAATCATCAATAAATGGATGCTCAATAGATACGTATATCACTACGTATGGTATGTATTATGTATGTATTTAATGGTCTTGATATCCTTTCTTTCATTATTTTCCATAATCAGCTATTTTTTTTACTGATTATATATAATTCATAAATAGTTCGCTAATAATAGCTTCAGAATTATTGTAGAATTTTTGAATATATACTCTAGGAAATACTTATTAGTAAGAATGATAAGAATATGATAGAATAGAGCACATTTTATTTTGAGTGGAAAAGCGAACTTTGAGAAACTCTTGTTTTAAAATTAAAAGACCAAATAGTTTTCAAGAAAGGGAGGGCATAATCAGGGCATAATAGGGAAAAGATTTGTTTGTATATGGGGAAAAGATGCCTATCATTAAAATTAGTTATTCCATACTCGGATATGGATAAAATATGTACTTGCATGTAATTAATTTCATTTTAAATTGCTTTAGTATGCTTCAGTGACCGTGGATGGAGAGCTGTATATGACAGCAGAGGATTTCGTGCGGAAATACTTGCAGTTGTTTACATCGGACAATTATAATCAAACTAGTGTCAAGTTACTTGGTGGAATCATCGACACATCCAAGGATGGGCTCATTAGTTTTCCTGAATTCCAAGCATTCGAAGGTTTGCTCTGTGTTCCTGATGCCCTTTACAAAACAGCCTTTCAACTATTTGATACTAAGGGTACCGGACTAGTTACATTTGAAGAGTTTGAAGAAGTCATCAGTAAGTAAACTTGAACAATATTTTTATTATTTACCTCTACACTGCAATAGATTTTGCAAATTAAGAAGTAATAATACCATTAATAATTGAATTGATATTGCGATCTAATAATAATGTTAATAAGTAATGAAATAAGTAAGTAATTGAATTCAAATCATTTATAATTCATTTATAATTGAATTCGTATTGAGATTTATCTAATAATAAGGGTGAGTAGGAGTAGTAGTCGAAATCTACAAAAATAATTCGGACAATTGTTTCTCGAATTTGCCTTCTTCCTCCTCAATTTCAATCAATTGTGTTTCCTTTTCCTCATCAATGTTGAGTTTACTTGTCGTCTCTCCTGTTTCATTTCCTCTTCATCAAATTCTTTCTGTTGTCCGCATATGCCTACAACAATATACATTTAAGCATGTACATAAGTGCCTCCTGATATAAAGTTGTATGTATGTAGATATGTGAACTATGCACTAGTCGTATGAATCGTATTTAATACACAACTTCTTTTTATTTGTCGATTCCATAGAGAAAACGAGTCTTCATACTAAAATTCCATTTGATTTGAAGTAAGTGAATGCAAGATGCACTGAAAAATGTTTATCTGTACTGACTGTCTTCTCAAGGATGAAAATAGCTTATTGAAGTTACAATGTATAAATTGGTCCACATGTATAGTAACGTTATTATTATTTTGTGATTTTGCAGTGGAGGTTTTGTTAAACTTTATTTTGGGAAAGAAAAACGCCGTGTTGTCACCTATACGGAGTTCAGTCAATTTTTACATGTATGAAAATTTCAGTGAATTTTTTATGTTATATATATATTTATTTAATGCTTACTTTTGGTAATCTTTTGCTCTAATACCGTCTAGATACTAAATATCAGTAAGTAGAAATGCCTTTATTGAGCATGTGTACACATTTTTTGTTGTAGGATTTTCATGAGGAATATGCCGTGGAAGCATTTCGTAGATTTGATAAAGAGGGAACTGGATTCATTTCAGCCATGGATTTTTATTCCATCATGACCAATATCAAGTCACATTTGCTTACTCCCGATGTAAACGCAAATCTTGTTGCAGGTTAGTTTATAAAATATTATAAAAAAAGTACATGTATAGATCTATTAGATAGCAATGTATTATAAGTACATAAACTTTAACTTGGGAATAGATAATATGTAACAATACGAAACACATCTGTATAAATATTTGTACTCTAGAATCAATTCATTATTATATAAAAGTTAGGTAATAGGTGTGTATCAGTCAGAAAAAAATGATATTATATTATATTATTGTAAAAAAAACTCCACTTCAACTTCCATTTCGTCCTCGAATAGAGGATAACGCATCGGGTCATTTATTTTAAGTCAATTAAATTATAAATGTAACATGAACCAATTATACTAAATTAACGCAAACTCTTATTCTATGATCCAATCGTCCACGTGTCGTAGCTGCCGGAGGAACTTCTGGAGGTCACCGAGTCTCCTTCCCCTTTTTTATTGCATTTAATTCGTTGCTCAATAATATGGAGCTGGTGAAAAAGATATATCTGACTGCAGCAAACAACTCGAGAAACGTAGAAGTGACCAAAGAAGAATTTCTCCATTCAGCTCAGATGATGAGTCAGATCACACCATTAGAGGTGGATATTTTATTTCAACTTGCCGATTTACTTCATCAAACTGGTCGAATTGTGTACTCTGATCTTTCAGCCATTGCACCCGAGCATTATTTTAAGCAAATTACAAGGAGATTCACTGATTTACGTGCCGTTCAAAGTCCAGAAGAGCGTGGATTTTTTATACAAATATTAGAATCCGTCTATAGGTTTACCCTGGGAGCAGCGGCTGGAGCTGTAGGTCAGTGACGAAAGAGTTTTCTCTCAATTTTGTGGAATAATTTAATAAAACGACTGCAAATATCTACAATAATTGAACATTCTCGAATTCATAATGTCTTATTTAGTCTTGCATTTTATTTTATTTTAATAGGTGCTACTGCCGTCTATCCTATTGATTTAGTGAAAACAAGAATGCAGAATCAACGAACTGGAAGTTACATTGGTGAATTGATGTATAGGTCAAGTGCCGACTGCTTTAAAAAAGTTATTCGTCACGAGGGTGGGTAAATTTTATAATTTATAACTTATTTAATGAAAAAGTGGTTACAATGCATATACAATGTATATTATACATATAGTTGCTGACTGGTTTCAGCTCGACTACTTGGCTCAAATATAATATATTTCCAAATTAATTTTTCTTTGTATATGTAGGTGTTTCTGGGTTGTACCGGGGTCTCGTACCTCAGCTCATTGGGGTTGCTCCTGAAAAAGCTATCAAATTAACAGTTAGTGATTCTTTATTCTCTGTTATCTATTTATTTTTAATTCGTTCACTATGCGCCCAATAGCATGTCCTGTTACTAGTTAACACTGTTCACGTACACAATTATTGTGTCACAAAATAATATATTGAGCCTCTACAACTCTCAGACCTTTCGACACTGTACATCTTGTCGGAATATCACGGTTTTGGATTTTTTTCCTTAATCTATACTCATGAAATAAGATGGACTCTTTATTAGAATTTTTCCAGTACCCCCATTTGGCATAGGTTATTTTTCAAATTTACGTTTTTTGCGTTTATATGAACACTTTACAAGGGCAAAAAAACGAAGAGAAAATGACATTTTTAGAAATTTTCTTTTGGAATAGGCTTGTATAGGTATACATGCAGTAGTGTGTACAGTAGTGTTCATCCTATTCCGTCTGCAGATTGTCTAAACTCGAAAAAACATGCCCGCTATGAATTTATGAAAATGGCGGTTTCCGGCGCTACAGCGTAAAACGAGATACGCTGCCATTTCTCTAAACTCGTTCTGATTTTGATGAAAAGTTCTAGAAGGATAGATATTGACCATGAACGGGATGTTTGATTTGACCGGAACCGGGTTTTCCGCGACAATTTGGTCTTTTCGGTGCCCTGGTGGAACCTTGACATACAAAAATCTGAAAATAATTGGATAGACAGAGAAAAAGTCACTAAATAACATTTGTTCTTGGGCGTCTCAACCTGCGGCCGATTCTCTATTTTCTATGATTTTGTCGCCTAGTGACGTCACGATTCACGTTTACAAAACATTGGCTTGCTGACGTCACTGGGCGACAAAATCATAGAAAATAGAGAATCGGCCGCAGGTTGGGGCGTCTATGGAATAAAACTTTGCAGTTTGGCCTTGAGAGGGCACTGCATTTTGTGACCGGCTGTACAGATCAAACTGCAAAGTTTTATTAGTCGCCCATAGACGCCCAAGAACAAATGTTATTTAGTGACTTTTTCTATGCCTCTCCAATTATTTTCAGATTTTATGTATGATAAGGTTCCGCCAGGGCACGGAAAAGACCAAATTGTCACGGAAAACCCTGTTCCGGTCAAATCAAACATCCCTTTCATGGTCAACATCTATCCTTCCGGTCAAAGTACTCGGATTTCGGTTTTACCCAAAATCAAACATCCCTTAAGTTTGGAGAAATGGCAACGTATTTCGCTTTCCATTGTAACGGAGGAAACCACCATTTTCGTAAATTCATAGCGGGCGTCTTTTTTTTGGAGTTTATGCAGTGTGTGGACGGAAAAGGATGAACTGCACTTTGTATAAAGCCTATGCCAAAAAAAATATTCTCGCTGTTTTTCTGCCCTAATGAAGAGTCCTCCCCATCATTACTTATATATAGGAGCAATCCGTCTCTCTCTCTGTGTCATTCCTCGATTAAAACTTGGCCATGCCTCAAATAAAATCCGGCAAGCGCGTAGCGGATAGCAAAATGAAAGTTGTGTAGAAAGCTAGCCGTAAAATAGCTTCTTAATATTATAATAAGTATGATAACGCCGCAGTAGCTGCGGGCACCCCGCTAGTAATCACAAAAAATCGTAACTTTGAAATCCCCCATGGAGGGAAATTTCCAAAAACTTCTAATGCAGAGCAGTTTTGTATAATCATACAAATTACTAATCATAATCCTAGGTGTAATCATTTGGTAATCGTAATCATTGGTAATCATGATTAGCAGATTTTTTAATTTTTTGGTAATCATAATCCGCAAAATTTCAAAATTCCCACTCTAAATACGACCCACAATTTTCAAAAAAAATTTTGGGGTAATCCCTAGTTAATTAGGGAGATTGCCGATCGCTAATCATTCTTGCTACTCCTAATCCTGGGTAATCTTTTTTGGGGCAATCATTTGGTAATCCTAATCCTAGGTAATCCCTAATCATGTGAGCGATCCTAAAATGATTACCTCGAAGATTGTACATCACTGATGCAGAGTCTACCGTATTTCATGAATAGACTAAGGAAAAAAAAATCCAAAATTGTGACATTTCGATGGTGTACAGTACTGTACAGCGTCGAAAAGTCTTAGTTGTAAGGGCTCAAAATGCTCAAATATGTTATGTCGTATGTGCTTCTGATTTTTAGGTAAACGATTTGATGAGAGATAAGTTACAGAATAAAAATGGAGTGATTCCTCCATGGGGAGAAGTTTTATCTGGTGCTTGTGCTGGCGCTTCTCAAGTTGTGTTCACTAATCCATTGGGTAAATATTGATATAGACTCAGCATAACGATACCCTAGATTCAAAAAAGGTCCTATATTTTTTTAGGGGGCGGGGCTTAGTATGTTATTGTCCATTCGCGAGTAGGTGGAGCCACAAATATAGGACCTTTTGGATCTAGGGTATCGATAAACTACCTCATCAAGTTTGTTGTACTGTTGCCATACATTTCTTTTATAAATTTTTTAATACTGTTTCTAATCATTTGTCTTTCCTATGAATCCATTAGAAATCGTCAAGATTAGATTGCAAGTTGCAGGAGAAAGTAAGTGATCATAAAAAATTGTAATTAATTATGAATTATAATATATTGTTTGGTCTTTGGTAAAAAACGAGCGTGCATGAGCATGCAAGAGGTGCAAATATAATGTCAATATTGATTGATAATTAAAGTTTTATTGGCGTCTAATAATATAGGTAACAATTATTGAACTATCAATAGGTAGTAGTATAAGGAGTCCAAATTCTGAAAAATAATTGTGACATTCGTTTCTCGTAAGTAAACTACAATCGTACTATCGTCCTCGTCATCATCTCCCACCTCAGTATATTTCACTTCCTTTCTTTCCCTTCAACTTTTACTACCCTGCTTCGGCTCTTCCTCTCTTTCTTCCTTTTATTTTTTTTTGTCCATGATTCCCAAAATTGTGCTGACACCAAATCAAAATTACTTGTAGATAATTTAATTACAATCAACTGTCAGCTTTCAAATCCGCACGACTCAAATGAGTGAGAAATATTCTGCAGATTCTTTTAGACGTTATCTTTACGGAATCTTGTGCGAGACTGTCAATCACTGTGTGAAGTTCACACTGTGAACATGAGTATGTGCACATTGTGAACTATGAAATAATAATAATCGTATACGAGTCGTACTTACACACAGACTTTTCCTTCAATCGACTCATGCTCATGTACGTTCACAATTCGTAATTTATTACAAAACATCAAAAAATATTATAATCATTATTTATGATCACTTATATAGTTGCCTCCGCTACAAAAATTAGCGGTTTATCTGTTGTGAAAGAATTGGGTTTCTTCGGATTGTATAAGGTACTTGATTACTCGGATAATTAAAGTTAATTTAGTCTAAATTTTCCATGATAATGCCATAATGACGGTGTGCTAATAATATTTTGGGATTTTCAGGGAGCTAAAGCATGTTTTTTGCGGGACATCCCCTTTTCTGCCATCTACTTTCCTGTGTATGCGCATACAAAAGTAAAATTTCAAGATGAAACAGGTTACAATCATCCGCTAACTTTATTGGTTTCTGGGGCCATAGCGGGTGTCCCTGCTGCTTCATTAGTAACTCCCGCTGATGTTATCAAGACTAGATTACAGGTTAGTAAATTTGTAGCTGATTTTTTAGAGTGGGAACGTAGTATTTATTATTTAAGTATGTATTTTAACGGGGTTGACAGTAAGTAATGGAATCTTTTGAAATATATATATATAGGTTGCCGCTCGGGCTGGTCAAACAACATATGATGGTGTTTTAGATGCAACAAGAAAGATATGGTGAGAGACAGGAAATAGAAAAAAAATTAACTAATAAAATATTTGTGAATAAAATAATATCTTGTTCTGACACGGAAGTGATGACAAATGGATGATTGTTTTTTTACAGGGCGGAGGAAGGTGGGAAAGCCTTCTGGAAAGGTGCTGGTGCTCGAGTATTCCGCTCGTCTCCTCAGTTTGGAGTCACTTTACTAACTTATGAAATGTTTCAACGTTTATTTTATGTTGATTTTGGTGGAACACGACCAGCTGGTTCTGAGCTTAAAGTGCAATGTTCTGTTCCACCAGAAGCAATCAAGTCTTCAAATCCGGATCATATCGGAGGATTTGAAGTTGCACTCCCTATTCTTTCGGGGATCGAATCTAAATTTGGTTTACAACTGCCAAAATACAGAATAGGTTAATGTGTATGTTTGTCTAGTTATTTTTTTAGGTAGGATATAAAATTTTGTCGCCATATTTTATGCCCAAGCTCAGCCTTAATGCTTAGAAATGGAGAGAGAGAAAGGAAAAGAGAAAGGCAGAAAATGCATCAGCTTCCAAGAAAATTTGTACGGTTATGTAGCTTTATTTCTGGAAGAATCTTCACTATTCAATCGAAATCTAACCCGTTGCTTTACTTTATTGCTACAAATATTAGATTGAAAAAAATAGACATAGCAATCATGTTATTCAAAGGGGAAATCGAAGTCTATAAAACATGAATTATGTTGAGTTAAATGCCAAAAGTTTTTTTCTGCCTTTTTTCGATTTTTTGTTTTTGCTCTATAGACAATGAATAGTATAAAAATATCTACCCCGATCTTATGTGCTCGTTAAGGATGATTGGTTATCCTCCAAACTACAATGACGAGGAATTCGTGTACCTAAAAGTGTTATGTGTTAAAAGGCAAAGAAAATACTAAAGAATTTGAATCATGTATATATATATATATATATTATTGTACCGAAGCAAATTGGTACAGAGAAAATTTATAAAGTGGCTGGCCCCTTCTCAAAAAATAAAACAAACATTTAGAGATAAAAAAAACCAAGAAATATTAACAAGTGAATATTATGAAATGTATATCAGCCAGACATTGCCAATTATTAGGGTTTGCAAGTAAAGATAGTGAAGGAGGGGATAAATACATGGTAGTATACAATTACTTGCAACGTACCTTGAATATACGTACAATGGATTATATGAAATCATTGTACCTTGAAGATATTTTTATCTCGGTCGGTATGTTCTTCGTCAGATAAATATAGAGGAAATAACATGATAAAATATATATTATACAACATACTATTCGTGATAATAATGATTATTTAGTTTCGTTATAGTGCAAAATAAAATAAAAGCATTAATAGTAACAAAGATTGAGAATATAAAATTGTTCAATTTATTTTTCCTTTTGTTGTGACTATATATAGGTTTTATTCGTTCCTCTCATTTACATTGTTTTTTTCTAAATTTGTACGTGCCCTCAAGTTATTGTATGTATGATTTTTTAGAAGGATTTAGAAATACATAGAGGAAATGAATGTGCTAAAATATCAAAGTATACTATATAAGCTATATGGTTGTGATGGAGAGGGTGGTTTTGAGGATACTTTCTTTCTGGTTAGATACGATCAATGGATGCTTTCCTTTCTGCAGTACCATGAACGGAGCTCTTCTGGGTGCTTTCTAAATTTTAAAACCCTTTTTCGTTTTCTTACCACAGCCAACGTTTTGACTAATAAATAATTTTATAAATGACTAATAAAAACATGTGCGTACAATTGTCTCGATCTATAGACATTTGTTGAGCACATTTGAGGAAATAGCACGTATAAATAATGGATTTGACGACGATGGAGTATGCTGGGTAGTACTTCACCACTTAATCATAATATATATTATATAGAGCTCTTCATTTCTTCATAATAATGATAAATTATTGTCTTCTATTATGTACCTATCATAAGTATTTAATTTAAATATGTACATAATGCTCATAATCCAAAAATCAAAAGGCTTATAATCATGTTAAATTCCGTATACATTTATATTTTTACAGTTATTAAAGTATATAATTAATTGCATCCTCATCGTCTTCATTTACTTATTATTATTATGCTTTCTTCGTGTATACTCTTGGCTTTTTTCCAAAGTGGATTTGTTACAAAACTAAAATGTCTATTAAGTCGGCACAGAATGCCTATAATGCTAGCGCATATGATCTCCATTCTTCTATTTCACTGTGTGTAAGTATATATTGAATATTCTTTGAGGACATCCATGAGATGATCCGAGTGTTTCTTTATCTCGGGTCTTGCTCCCATTCGGGAGCAAGACCGTATGTACATATGATTTTTTAGTGATCCTTCAAAAAATCAAGGATGTCAGAGTACGTTTTTGTTTGTCTACACGGGCATGATGTGTCTACTTACGTCTACTGTACATTGGGATTTTCTTGAACTTTAAAATACAGTGGATGGGAACGAGTCGGGGATTTGTTACCATTCCAGATTGTCGGATGTCTCGGATCTAAAGGCAAGGGTAGCAACGATTCTTCGGAGTTTTCCTGTAATGTTTTCCCTGGGTAACCAGTGCTGCGAGTAACGACGGGGAGAATGACTAAAAATTACATTACGAACAATTCTGGCTCCAAGAGTCCGCACGCGAAGCCTCAATTCCAAATAAAATTCACTCTTTCCTCTATTCACTCACCTCTCTGTGTATACTATACTACTACTCTGTACTCTGTGGGCTCTCTCTCTTGAATCTTGTATATATTGTAGTTGGGGAGTGCGTCATCATCATCATTTTTACTAGAGCTACAATTGTTTCACATTTTATCATATCATATATAATTATTAATATAAAGGTAGCTTTTTAGTTTGAGAAAAGCTTTACCGAAGCAATCTAATTCATTCACAAGGTAATTATAGCTTTTATTTTTAATAATCTAGTACTGAATGCCAATTCTTGTAATTTTTTTAATTTCCACTCGTCCCCACACAAGACTTTTCATTTCCGTCTCCATTTCCGAAAGTGTATAGAGAGTCAAAAAAACTAAATGGCACATTGTATCAAATGTAGAGCTCAGATCCCTGTAAAAGTATATTATAGCGTAAATATTTTGTTCATCAAATGAAGAATAACTTTTCCTTCTTTCCTTTAGTAAGTACTGATATCACAAAAATATTATTACAATGGCGTGTATCATACCAATGTATAGTACCGAAATGTAAGTATTGATCGACCTAGATATTTACCCCAACACACGTGCTTTGACGCAGTTTTTTATATTCTAAAAGTCATTTTTTATACCTAAAAAGTGTATATACGTATAATTAGAAATCTGAACAAACATAATTTTTTCATTTCCAAGAAATGTGTCAAAATTGGAGTTGCTAGTTACTCTCTTTTTTACTTTTTTTTATCAAGTGAATATTATTTATTTGTTATCCGTGTATATTATTTTTTCTTTACTATATAGTCTCCTTCTACAACCCCAATGAATTCGGAAAGCAAACAAAACGGTGGTAAAGCAAGTCCTCCCATTGTCTCTGATGATCCTCAACAACAGCAGCAAAATCAACAACAACAAAGAACAAGATATATTAATAATTCTACACTTGTTGGAGGAGTTAGTAAAAATAATAGTAGGGTAAGTCACACACTTATCTGTCATTCTGTCCTGTCAATAATTGTAAACTCTTGTGATATATATAAAGTATGATCTACGTGACCTTTGACTTATTTCCTCGGTCAGCGATTACAGTGGTTTTATTTTGTTTATATAATGGTCTTTATAGCTCTATACTTATGAATGATTCATTCTTTTGCTGTCATTTATTCATTATAGTCGAATTCGTCAACCTCTTCCGCAACAAAGAACAAATCGTTGGTACGATCTCATGCAGTGGACACAAGTAATCCACCTGTACCTCCTCCATCCGTTGATCAACACCATCCTCCGTGTGATAGGTCCAGGTTAAAACTAATTTTGTTTGCTATTATTATTTTATTATCAAAAAAAATTATTGTAAAACAAAACTTGAACATGAGTGAATATATTATGTAACTGTTTATGGATTGAGCAGGCAGTATGAGGATGTTATATAGAGAAATGGTTTTTTCCGAATACGTTTAATATGTATTTTAATGTATATGTACAGGGTCCCTCATCCACAAAATAAATCTGAACCTGAACAAGAGGCCTCACCGCCTCCTGATGTAGTCAATAATAGTGTCGTCGTATCCATGATGAATAATAATAAAAATGGAAAACTTCGTCAACAGAGTTCCAGTCTCGAATCTTCTCTGTCTATAGGTATTGTGATTTAATTTTAATCAGATGATATTGTATGAAATGTATAAAGTTATAAAATTTATATAATGTGGACTATATATTTACTTTATGTATACTGTGAGTTGATTATTTTTTTTAATGTGGTTATAGATACCAATGTCGGAAGTGAAAAGCAAGGGAATGAAGATAATGATTTATTAGAATTCATTGTGGATACATTAAACAAGAATATGAAAGATAGGACTTTAATTCTCCGTATTGAGGCTGATCTGACTTCTTTTATTAAAGATCCAAAGTAATAATTAACAAATATAACTAAATGTTCAATGAAGTCGTAATTGACAATTTGTGGATTGTTTAATTGATTTTTGATGGATTTGAACTTTTTAGGAAGACATCATTTACTTTCCCTGCAATGTCTTCTTACCAACGAATGCTAGTACATCGTGTGTCAGGTTACTTTCATTTGGATCATAATTTAGATGTACAAGGAACTTGTGTAGTCGTCACAAAAACAAAAAGTACTCGAGTTCCCGAAACGAGATTTAAGGACTATCTTGAAGAGCATCAATCACAGGAGTCTAATAATAAGACTGTTGTCCTTAAACGAGAAAATGCTGGCATGAGAAAGGTATTTACCTTATTGTGCGTATATATATTTAGTACATTTACATTCAAGGACTATACATAAGCGGAAAAGACTTTCCTCATTGTCTTTTTTTGTCCATTAGTCTAATGAAGATCAAATGCAACATGGTATGAACAAATTTCGAGGGAAATCTCTAGGTACGTTAGTTATTTTTTAGATATATTTTTTTTTTTTTAGTATTTCAAAATACAATTTTAATCATACACAACTCTCCTACATTTTCACAATAATTAACAATACGAATAAACAAAATTTAGAGAGCATATATGTATTTTTATGATTTTGAATAGAAGAGAGAGCAGAGGACTATAATCGCGTAAGAAAGAGAATCTTCAATTCTGAGCAACAACAGGATCCAGGGGCCTATTGTTGGTCCTCGTCCACAGAATCTAATACAACGAATGAAGGCAAAGGGATGGGGATGCGCCATATGAATCGAAGATCGAATGCTCAGCCTTCGTCGACATTGTTGAAAGTCGAGTCATTTGAGACTGCCACAATAAATAGAAAGAATAAACCTCCCGTCGTCAATAAATCTTATTCTTTTGGTGGTTACGGTGCTACTGATGGGAGTAATGTTGTTGGAGCTAGCAATAATATGGGTCTTAATCGCTTTAGTAAGCAAGGTAAGACCTTTTTAATTCTCTTGAATTGTTGTGCAGTACTCTATTTCCAGATATCTCTATTCACATATTCATATGCCATGATCTGAATTTTCGTTAAACTATACATTTTGCTACTACTATTCAGAGAGTTATGAGAGACTGTACAGGGTACAGGTACCTATCTTTATATGTAGGTATACCTATTCATGCATTTATTCACTCATTTTTTCAGTTCAGGATACATCAAGTAATGTGTACATTATACATGTATATGGAAATTAAAAATTTTAAATACATAGGAAATAAATAGTAGAAAGTATCATGAATATTTCGCCATCACACCTGGAGAGAGCTATAGCCAGTGACTATTATGCAATTTACATTATGTATTCCTAATACTGCTCATTTGCATATCTCGTAATAACTAGTCTTAGGAATGTTCGCACATTCAAGATTCTATGCATACAGATAGATATTAATAATAAAGTATAATAATTCTTCTTTATTTTATTCTCGGAATAACGGTTTATTTACAATGTCTAGCTCATTAGCATGCATATATGAATACTAGATAGGTAGGTAGCTACTTGCTCGAACGTACACACATAGATAAACATGCATTGCTGACTGCTGCATATATTAGATATATATTAGATAGGCTTAGTAAATGTATTCAATGATAAACTTGCACCAAAAAAATCAATTAGAAGTCATCAAACGAAAACGAGGGATAAATAAATAGCTTTCAAAGGTTATAGGGTTTTTAACCGCCAAGCTTAAATTTTGACACCTTATAGTATTCAATTTTTATCGACTATACTCGTATTACTCGTAGTAATAATATTATTACATTCTTGCGTAAAGGCATGCAAATAATCATTTGAAGACAAGTTTTTGGTGGACGACATGAGTACGTAAACTATCAGAGTGCTTTTTTATCGTCTCACAAAAATATAATTGAAATTAAATTGTTGTAGTGTATCTCTCATATTCTTTTTTTGGTATTTTATTGATCCGCAATGCGAATTTGGCATACATTGTATCATAAGTTTAACTTTACGTGTAAAGATAATTATTTTTATACTATTTATTGTTAACATTACAGACTCCTCCAGTTCTTCATCTGGGTTATCCCCTGCGAGTTCGGGGTATAAATCCAAGGTAAGAGGCCCGTTTGGAGCTAAATTCATTTATGCCAAGTTGCAGCCTAGAACAATTTTTTATGGATGTTCTTCTTCATATTGACGCAAATACATACATTTTATTTTCATTATTATATTATGACGTTTATATTTGTGACTAAAAAATAAGTCACAATCTTTTCAGTCATCCACGGAAAACACCATGACTACTCCTAATTCTTCGACGTCCCCTCAAAATTTAGCCATACAAGAGCAGCCAGGAGTGTTAACTGTTGAGGCTATAACTCCTCAAACGGCTGGTAAGTTTTAATTCAGTATACTTACTTATTACTTGTTGTATTATCATTATCAAAAGAAGTTAACGATCAGTATAGCTGATAGCTTATGAAAGAATGCTTTATTATTATTATTGTTATTTTGTACAAATTCTACTTTGCTCAATCTTATCACATAGTTCGGATTTTTAAATTTATTTCCTGAATCGTCATGTAATAATTATGCACAACTTTCAAATTCCTGATTGTATTTTTCATAGTAGTTTATGTAGATTGTTGGAACTTGAAGAATATATATATACAAGAATATATTCTTGTTAATGTTAATAATATGAACATGGAGTATTGTGAATTCGTTTATAAGATTTCAGAATATTTAGCTATTTTGACCTTATTTACATATTAATTTTTTAATTTTAGCAGTAATTCATTGGCTGAATGAAGTTTTTTTTCAAGATAAATATAATTCGAATTCCATTATCTTATGCATGATATATATATTTACTCTTGAATGGTTTTTCTTTACTCCACTTTAGTTGCACCTGCTCACCATCAGTGTGTGGTAGCAACGACACCGGCTCAACAACAACCCCATCCAACTCAGCAATATTATTATTATCCAACGTCTTCGAATATTATGGCAGCATCTGGCTTGATGCAAGGGGTACCACTTCAAATGCAGCCTCAAACTTTACCACAACAACAACAGCAGCAGCAGCAGCAACAACAACAACAACAACAGCAGCAGCAACAACAACAAAATCCTAGTCAACCAGAGCACGTGGTGCTTTGGGCTGTGTCCGATTTAAATCAAGTCCCACCGGGAGCTACAATTTATTGTGTAATTAATAACTTTATAAATTATGATAACGATAAAAAAGTAACTACCTTGTAATTCAATGGTGTGTTGTAACATTGAGGGATGTAACGAAAAATTGTATTTGTATTATGTAAATAGTCGGGTCAAGCACTGAAGAATTCTGATGGAACAATGTATCATTTTGATCCAAGCAATCCACCAAAACCGGTCTCTATTTCTCAACCACAGTCTTCGGACTTGGTCATGTATCACCAGTCACACCAGCATCAAATGCAACAGCAGCAGATGGTAAATACTCCTGGTGGAGATGTCGATAGTCACCTTGCTCAGTGGTTCACAAATATGAGCATTCACCAACCTCCACCACAGCAAACTCACGGAAATCACCAGTGGGGTGAAGGTATGGCCTATCTAAAAAAAATGTATACCCATTTATAATATGATTCCTCAACTATGTAACTCCTCGTATTCTCATTTTTTTCAAATCATTTCTACAAATAAATGATTTACATTTTTTGCTTTCATGTTTAGAATATTATGTAACTCCGCCGCCTCAACAGCCTCCTCAAGCTTCCAGTTATGTCACAGGAGGACCTCCTATACTATGGGATCCTAGTAAAATGGCTGCTGCTGGGGCGCTGGGTAAAAATGACTGTTGAATAAGCAATCTTATATAATAATTATTGTTTCGATACATTTTATTTATCCCTTGAATCTTTTATCCTTTTTAGGTTTGAATCAACAGTATTATATAAATAATCCAGTATCAGCTCATCCTCCTCCTTCTCATCAACCCCAGCAACAGCAACATTTTCTTATGGCCACTCCACAGGCCCCACCCCAACAACAACAACATCCAGTTATGATGCAATACTCAGTGCCCACGACTTCATCTGCGTACGTTTTTTTTCTGTAATTTTTCAAATCGTAGTTCTGAGGTTTGAACTTTCTTTTTCATACTTTTTCTATAAGGAAATAAAATTTGACCATAATTTATTTTTCAATAACACAACAGAGCCCCTTACATGTCCTACATGTTTCAACCCTGTATGACAAGTCCTATCGTAGCAGCCGCTGCAAATTATAATAATTTGGTTCAGTATGGTCAGCAACAACCAGCACAACCACAGCGGCCTATCCATCATAATACAGTTCATCAGGTACTGAATATGTGTATATATAATAATAATAATATTATAAAATAATAAAATATATGTTCACATTTAATTTTTGTGTATGCAAAACCGCGTAAATCGGCATTAACATTTGGAAGAGGTACTAATGACTTTTGGTGTTGAATATTTTTGACAGTCCATGAAGTTGAACAAGGATTATTGCTACGTTCCCACATCTACCACTCCTTCACCCGCTACAAATAATTCAGCGTGTTTATACAATCCGTTCTATGCCGCTGCTCATGTACAAAGTGAGTGTTACAAAGATAATATAATAATCTAAATAATCATTCAATACTTATTTGTATAATAGCCAGTTTTATTTTCGTCACAGTGTTTTGCTTTTCTGATTGTATAATATTAGGTATATCGTTCATACTTTTAGCACCATTCTTCTCATATTACATAACATTTTTTGGATTAGAATACTTGATAGCAAATGAAAAAATTATTTTGTGATTGGCAGTTAAGTATAGTCAAATTGATCGTGTCTAAATAAACCTAATTTTTTTAGATCAACAGCCTGGAGGGGGTGGTGGTAGATTTCCATCACCGGCAATGTATCCGACCCCAGCATTTATACCCCGCCCCACTGGATATAATAATTACCGAAATGTGAAACCCCGGAGGGGCGGCGGTGGTGGTGGCGGCACACGTAATCGGAATTTTTCAAGTAATAATGACCGATCTACTCAGCAGCAACAAACACAACAACAACATCAGTCATCCGATAAAAATTCGTAGATAATTTCGCATAGTCATTACCAACAATCGATTACATAATAATAATAATATAATAATAAATAAATTTCTTGTCCTTACTTCATATGCGTTCATTTCCGGTTAACATTACTGTTATAATGAAGTAATTTTAATAGATTTTCTTTCTTATAATTTCTTTTAATTGTGGGTCGGTCCCAAAATGATGTCCAATGATTAAAATGTCGACTAGAATTAAATTTAACAAATCCAAAAAAAAAACAAAACCATGAAGTCACCAAATAGGCAAACATTCATAAACTATATTATACATATATACGAAAGAAGAAAAATATTATAAAACTACTATGTGCATACATATTTATATATGCAATGTAGAGAACTATGGTTTTATTGAGCCAAATGTAAGTCATTTTTTTTATAAAAAAACCAACGACTATATATATACCTGGATTCTTCCTTATCCCTTTCACGCTGAAACTTGTCTGTTGAAATTCGATTCTCCACTTGATTAGAAAGTTCTCGATGATAATTTTCCGTAGAGAAAGGCACTGTGGCAGCTAAACGAGGAGAACTGTATAGGGTGAAAAATTTTAAAATTGATATACACTTCTTTAAAAACCTGAAATTATACTATAGCATGTAAACTATTAGATTTTTTTCTTCCGAAAAGCAAACTTACAAATTAAAATATGGTCTTGTTATATCCGTCGAATTCAAATAAGGCAATTTGGTTAGACTTGGAGTACTTGGACTTCTTGTCATTAAGGGTGCGAGTTCAGTTCCGTTATAAAGCTGTTTTTCCAACTGAAATTTAAAAAATATCTCAATATAATGATAATTAATAATATATTGAAAATGTTGTCATCTCTTCATATTACTTACGCATATACAAATATATATTTTAAGCTGAAAATGAGAATCGGCATTGACTGACCTGGAACTCATCTTTTTTGTTTATGTAATTTATTTATTATAAGTAGCATAAAACTTTAATAAACCAAGTAAAAAATTAATCAAATTATAAAATAAATAATAAAGAAGAGAGAAATTTTATGAAAAGATAAATTTAAACCATGGCTATAGTACTTATGTATATATATGTATATTATGACATACACTTACAAAAAATATGACGAGAAAATATCGAATGCAGATGAAGGAGACTTTTAAAGTATGCATTATTTTTCGTACACATATACTTATTATTGGCAAAGTAAGTATTTTCAGCCCCCTATTACTACACTACCTATAATGATGGTGACAGCATGGTGCAAGATTGCATAGACTAACTGACACACTTTTGCATATCATTTATTATTGCACAGCCCAATACATTTCTGCAATGACCGCAGATGCAGTCTTGTTGTTCGTATGGTGACATTCCACGCCGTTACCCGTTTTTCAGTAGTCGAGCTCTCTCTCTCCTATACATATATTAATTAAACAAAGGGTAACTGCCTATATACATACAGACTCTGAACGAGTCTGTATGCAAATAATAACTTGCAGGTCAATTTCATGATGCTGCATGTCTTCTTCTTTTATATACTGTAGCCATCGCAGTGCATTTCAAGCATGAACATAAAATGAGCATCGCATTCTTTTTCTAATGGTAATGTTTTGTACATGGAATTCGACTAACACGCTATAAATATTATTATAAAGAGTGAAATCCTGTACTTATGTAAATATATGTTGACTATTGACATGGCGGTCGGGTTCTTGGCCTCATTTTTTTTTATTCTATACATACTTCCTATCCAAGTGTAGGTAATATGGATATTCTTATGTATAGAGTTTTGAATTTATAATGTACATGCATGTGTACGTATTTTCTATTTCATGACATACTACAGGTGTGAATTTTTCACACGAGCAGTGCATTTCCGTTTCTATAGCTCAAACTGCTCAAAACCTAAAATATGGATGGCCACACAAGCACTGTACAAAAATCCAGTACATATATTCTACAATATATACATATACGCATTCACAATGTGAATATTTCACACACACAATCGCCACATCTCATTCTCCATCCAGTATTTGCTCTTTATTTTTTGTGTTCGATATGTCTGCTCTTTGTCTCTTGTGTATATATAATATACAGGTACATATTTATATGGTGTATGCATTGCATACACATAAACTTGCTCCTTTTCGTTTTCCTCTCTTCCTTTTCTATTATTATTACATGATGAATAAAATTGCATGGGCTGTATGAATAGGTTCTGCTGAAAACCAATTAATTTATAGGTCGTTTCTCCACCCGTCAACTTGTTTTTTGTATATATATATAGGTAAAATAGTAAAATTCTAGACCATTATTAGGGATTATATATGTAGGGCTAAGTTTTTATCTTTTGAAAAGAGCAATTTCGTTTTATTTTTGTTAATTGCAGTATATATGATATACTGCCACACAGTGTCACCCATGCAGGGATTTCATTCACAATTTCAATACCAACTGAGAACCATGCAGGCAAAACAAATTATATTGTTAATAGCTAAATACTGGTGAACCATACACAGCATGGATTTGTGTATACTAATTATATAAATTTCAAATCCAGTGCTACCTGGATCAGAAATGCTTTTGAGTTTTCAGCCTCAGAGTTGTCCTACGGAAATTTACACATGTGCAACTAAAAAATGTATTGTATACAAAATAAATTTTCGACAAATTATTTCTCTTTGTGGCTTTTGCATGTACTTATGGTGATAATGAATACAAGTGATTTCAACTCTTCTATACTCGCGACGACTATATATGTATGCTTATTATTGTTTTCTTTTTCTTGTTTCAAGGTTTAAGCGGATAGTGATTATGAAAATTTGGGTGCTATATATATATACACTCGTTAAATGATATTCCCGTTAATTATTAACTGTATGGTTTCGTGATGATGGCAATGGAAATAATTATAGCATGCACAATATATGGGTTATATGTACTATAGGAATTTCTATATATATAAGTCGTCTTTAGAAATGGAAGCTTTTCACCCGTATATATATCGGTGAAAAGTTGGGTGAGGTGAGAACTAGGTTATAGGTATATATAGGTGAAAAGTCTCGGGAAAAGAGAAATTAAGGAATATATGAACTTGCCATTTTCCTGCGATTTCTCTCCTTGATTTGTTCATCTAGATCCCGTCTATAGGTGTCCATACGTTGTTTATCCAGGTAATAGTTTGACTCAAATACATTCAAATGGTAGCGAATATCCCGATGTGATCTCAGATTCACATTCCCAGCCGCCTCTTTACTAATAAGCTCGGGAAGATTCTGGACGTGAGAAAAAGAAAGTATACGTATAATATATAGAGCTTTCGAGTATATTCTTTGTTTTCTTTTGTGTTGTCAATTTGTAAAAATAAGAGTAAAAAAAAGTAAATGTGACACCACAAATGTTATAAAAAGTTATTTTAAACAAAAAATCCTTACATTCGTAGACTGGCTAATAAATTGAAGCCGTTGTGAAGGAACAGCCACACTTTCCACTTTTTTAGACTGAGGATTAAGTCTACACTTCCACATTGCCATTTGATCGTCATAATGTTGTTTTTTCTCACTCATGTTGGGACTTATTTATTTCCTACTACAACAACACCTTACTTACTACAGTATAATCAAGTTGAGGATTTGAGTATTTTAATTATTGCAGTTATTATAGTATTATGTAATGGGCTCCGCTCCGCCCGCCTGCCTTTTTTTTAGAAAGAAAGAAAGAAAGAAAAGGAATAAGGACAAGACAGCAAGGAAAAAAACTTGAGTCGATTCGTACAACACAGTAGTACAGAAATATGATAATGATACAACATGACAAGCAAGTGGAGTGACGAAGAAGGGAATTTGTTTATGGAATGTGTGTGGCGGTTGGTTGAATGACATGAACTACTGCAAATGTGGACAGGTTGTAGTACAGATATGCGAAAAAAAAACAAGACGACATGAGGTAGAGAGAGCATGATTTGGATTTGGTTTGTAGTTTAGTTTTTTTTTTGCGATGATAGCTCTCCAGCTCCTTTATTCTCTTTCTCTCGCCCACAGTATCCTGTTGTAGTTTGTATAGCACTGTTATGTATAATTGATGGGAGTCCAAGTGTATGTGTTGCGGTATACATATGGATCAAACAATCGATAGACGACTTCATGGTGATACTCAGTACCACCACGAAATTCAGAACGGACCATGAAATTCAGAACGGAAATTCAGGAACTACGAAGTAATAACCAAGATTATTTCATTTCCGTTTATTCATGCACAAAGTTTTCATCATCATCATTTTTTGTTTTCCCAACATTCAAACAGATTCAAACAACAAAACAAGATTCGAGTAGGTATAACCAAATAAATTATTGTTGTTTTTTATTCCTTACAAGATAGATATAATATAGTAATAATAATGTAATGTTGTTTTTTACACATAAAAAATGTCACTCTCTGTGTATTAGTACGTAACCAGCCAGTCCCGCCAGAAGCATATACTATGAAAATCACAAAAAGAAATAAAAATGAAATCACGTAAGTTTATCAATGTCTTTTTTTATAGCTAAAAGTCTTCATCCTAATTTACGCACACAACCTCGTTGGAAGTTACTATTGTGGGTTCATATGTAGATATACATATTGTACTACATTTGGGAGCAGAAACTGACCAATCAATGAATAATCTTGTCCTATAAATTTCTACCAAAAAACATATCTCATTTATTATTGTAAGATGACGATTCGGGAAGACCTTGGCATAGTTTTATCGTCTTTATTTCGACTTCAATACCACCAGCTGCCAAAGTTGATAAATAAATAATAATAATAGTAATGCAGTTGAAAGGACACTACCTATACACGGGAGCTGTATGTATATTCCCATACATTTTTAAAAAATTGAAAAAATTATTTATCAGAATTACTACCATTGTAAAGAAACAAATCCTTGTTAGTAGAAATTTTTCCCTTTGATCCCTTTTATATACTTTTTTAGTTTCAAAAAAATGAAGAATATACTAAACTGGATGTCAATCTCGGGCAATTTCGTTATAATTGAATGTTCATGCAGTAGGAAATGATAGATCAATAAAATATTCAACTCACTTTGACTTTTGGAAATTCATTCATGTAAATAGTAACCATTCCGACGTATGGAAGCAAACCTCGAGCTCTACCAACAATATCCTTCTTTGTCAACCAAAGTTGACCTGGTGCGTAAAGTCCACGATCATCTACGCTGTTGTTATCGCCTTTTGTTAGAAATTTCACTGTGCCGTTCTCTCTGATAAAGGATAAAAAATCATAATGTTTATACCTATACATATTTATAGATTTATTGAATTTATTTAATACGCAATTATTTATTGGAACCTGTTGTTGATTTATGTTTCAAAATATAAGAATAAATTTTCCAAAAATCACCTTTCATGCAGTTTCAGCACACGATGTACAATTGGAATGTCTCTTCCTTCTACTTTGAAGACTACGATTTCTCCTACACGGATGGGATCTTGATCATAATTGGTAAGAAATAAAAGGTCACCTCGATGGAAGGCTGGCTCCATGCTTCCACTGAATAAAACAAACAATTAATTAAATTTGTGAATTATTTAGTCACACGATGTTATACATAAAAAAACTTACAATGCACAATAGGAAAGTACAAGTTACACTTATGTGTAACAATATTGAATTATGGAATAATAACCTAAGTACGACAACAATTGGTGACTCTGAACCGGTAACGACCATGAGACCTTTCCAAATCATTAACGCTGAGCTGACGATCATACCAAATGACAAGACTTGATACAAAAACTATAATCAAAAAAATAATTCATTCGTTACATATTTCCTTACAAAAAAGGTACACAATTTCAAATAGCTAATTATTACACGGGGACAGAATTCAAACACCTGTAAGTTACTACAGGCTGTGAATAAGTATAACGTGTTCAGGAATAGCATTTTAGAAAAATACAACATGTTAAATTATATATTTTTTTCATTTCATTCCGCACTATACACAAACAAAAAGTACACTCCACGTTATAAAAACTCAAATCATCTTACCTGACGTTTATTCATCCTCTTCAAATCATCAAATAATGAATCCATCTTTTACAATTTTATTTTGTCCTTTTCTCTTCTATTTAATAATAAAAAATGCTTGTGGATATAATAATGGACTAATACACACAATTACAATGACTGTATTCGAAGAATACTATGTACTATGTATTAAAATAAATAAAAATATATCCTAAATGGTAGCTCTAATCTCGCTTAATATTGATTAAATGCAAAAGATACACACAATTCAGATCCACAATTTTATCTCTCCACACAAAACCGAACGAACCGTATTTTTGACAATTTAATAAATTGACGTGGCGAATGAATAAACTCGATTCAAACTTTCGTTTCCAGAAAAACACCGTCGCACTAGTTAGTGCGACTCTTCGCATTGCGCATTTCTAAGATTTGTCATAATCAGAATTCAATCAAAGCATTCAAGTAAGTAATATAAAAAACTTTAATTATGCAGTTTGGTATCAGCAAATTAAAATACTTGAAGAAAAATATTTCATAATTACCAGATGTTGACAATCCAGTTGAGAAAATGCATACAAAATAGTTGAATTGCAACTCACGTTTACTTGTCATTTTACAATACGTTCCTTCTATGTACAATTTTAAGCAAATGTCCTTTTTGTAGAATAAAGTAAAGAGACTCATCACAACATGAACACAATGAATTTTACATAAGATCACATATTTTCATTTTTGATTCAGTATATGTTGATACCACCGAGGACACTATATGTATCTAGATGGTGTTTTATGCGGCAGATACTGATGTGTGTATATTTAGATACTTGTAGATCCATATTTTACATTGAGATTGAATCTCAATGTACCCCAAGTGAAAAGCATAAGCAAATGTTCACACGCTCTAATTATAACGATAATTGGATGATCATTTAAAAATAATGAATGAATGGATAAGTATACTTTTACTGAGCTTTGATCCTGAAAAGCGAGGAGAGAAAATATGGATTAAAGTTAAAAATGAATTCAACAAGAGAGGAACCAGAAACAGAAATTGTGCAATGTCTGCGAATCGACCGTTCACGGAAAGTTAGTATACTTACATTTAAAAATATTATTTCAATCAAATTAAAATCGCTTAATTTTTTTCTCGGTTAAAACTGAATATTTATATGTATTTAATACTTTTCTATACATAGGTTTCCTTTCAGCTGGACGAACGGGGTGAATTGTTCGTGGAGATTTTTGGAGAATTTGGTGGTCATTATACTCGGTAAGTAAACTCAAAAGGAAACTTGGTCTATAAGTATAAATAATAATAAAATAACTGTAATTTTTTTTATTTCGATTTATAATAATTTGTACGCTTATAAAAAATAATATCATCAAAAATCATTAAATATATAGCAATATAATAAGACGGTTATAGTACAAAAAGGTAAAAATATATATATATACAATATGTATTTACCGTATATATCTTACATAGGATTTCCACTTCATATATATATTTACGTTCTATAGCTAGTTATTAATTATTTTATTAATAATTATTATGGCTGGCAATCACAATCGATAGCAAAAAATAAGTATAAAAAACAAATAAACAAATACAGTACTATAATTTTATATATAGATGTAGAGCTAAAAAAAGTATGGAGCTAAAAATTCCAACGACGATAGTCGATCATTTTCTTTTTTGATAATAAAGTAATATAATGACGATAATTTCTGTTCTTTTTCTATATTGAACTAACATCACAAAAAACACAGGGATGAGCAGTTCATAGTACACAATAAGATAAAGCTGACGTACAACAATAATAATAGCCAATACAATGGAGACAGATTAGATGAAATCAAAAACCAATTAACCAAGACCAAGGAGGAGATCAAAGGATGGCTATCACCACTGAAAAATAAAAATGCAGAGATACAACGGGCTGGACTCATTCTACATGATGACAAATTTGTGCCCTGGTTCTTCGGTAATTGACTCTTAACTCTCAACCTCTATTTGGTTTTTTTCGATAATAACAATAATAGTAAAATTATTAATAATAATTTCAGTATAACTTTTCTTTTTTCGTATTTTTCTTTTCGTAAAAATTTAAATTAGAGTTGAATAGAATTGAAGAAATGAGTGCACACACCTATTCAGCATTTAGCACAGGCATTTTACACTTTATCATTTTTGTGTAATTTGGATAATATAGAGATAAAACTTTTAAACGCTTTCGTGATGCCTTATGAATTAATTAATAATATCATTTCGCTATATATATTATAAGATTACTGGTCTTTTGCTCATAATTGTATTGTTTTTACAATAATAATAATAATATTATGATTATGATGATGATGATAATGATTCCACTTTGATTGTTCACACAGGTAAAATCACACGACGTGAATCGGAATTGTATTTGAAGGAAAGGAAAGCAGGGACTTTCCTTGTCCGAATATCCGAAAAAAGAGCTTGCTACACACTCTCAGTTCAAAATTCTGCTGGTGACTGTCGTCATTTCCTTATTATATCTGACACTGAGTCCAATGATTACAAATTATTGGGTTCATTTCAAAGTTTTAATTCACTCACAAGTCTAATCCATCATCATGGTCATGCTCCCATCACCAAATCCAACAATGAAATTTTACTTGAGCCATGTGAGAAACCATGGAATTTTACAATGATCTTCTAAAACGTCTCACGTACGAGTGGAAACGACTTTTACTTCGGAGTTCATGAAAGAGTTTCCTTTTCCGAAGTCTAAGTACATCAATTTGAAGTTCTAATTTTGTTCTCAAAAGCTCAGAGTCTGAAGGTGGTTTCCTGGTGTCGATGACTTCCGTGGACTCGGATGTATTCATTCGGTCTTCTGTATTGCAACGATTCACTCTCAAATCAATCCCTTCATAGTAGTAATTATTATTTGAGTAGCAATCATCAGATGTGGAGGATGGACTCGGAGGACTCTCACTTAATGTTATAATTGGGGTAAAGTGTGATTGCTCATACGAGTCACTACTCAATGTGTGTTGAATTTGTCCACCACCCGTCTGTGAGTTATTCACTCCAATTGTCCCATTCATTTTCCAATCAATATTTGAATGAAGCTGGAGCACACGTTGACTCAATTCCGATATTTTCTTATTCACTCCATTCACATGAACTTGATGCCTAATTTCCCAAACCTAAAAATCAAACACATCAAATAATTTCAAACAAAAAGACAAAGAGAAAATGATAAAATCACACAACACATTCACACACACACACACACACACACACAAATATTCACGTTTTATAGTCCAAAACAAATAAAATTGTCTTCCCCTTGTATAAAATCTATATGTATATATTTATACGGGAAGAAGATTACTTCTTTTTTTGCAGCCGTCACCAGGTTCTTCCATTTCCTCCGAACTTCCGCGGGTGTACGTCTCACAAGTGTATTATGTTTATTGAGATTCTGACAAATGAGTCTCCAAATTTCTTGTTTTTTTAGATTTGTACTGGCGTCCGTCGCCTTGCACGTTAAAATCTCACGATGGATAGCAAATTGATCCAGAAGAAAAACATTTTCACACTCGGTCCAGTTGGGTTTTCTTCGTTCAATTTTTTTATTATTGATTTTCTCATTGTTGGACACAAAACGATTTAATAGCAAATCCATGTTCACGTATTGAATGTTAAACTTCAATTGATGGTTAGACCTGTGAGTTACTTGAGAAAAAATTGCAAATTTTCTTAAAAGACTTTCTCTTCGGGAGTGTTTGGTCAAACTAGTTTTTGGTAACAATTGCAAGTCTTCTCTTGTTCTTCACAATTGCATCGTCGAGAGATTTCATTCTCATCTTAAAACGTCGAGCTCACATATACGGACACATACCGTTCATGTATCATTTCATGTGTGTGTGTGTTTGTTTGTGTGTGTGTGTGGACCAAGTCTTTACCTGTATTTTATGCATAATATCATATCTGCATTTTATTGACGATTAGCTTGAGACGCTTGCCTCGCCACAGTCAGTCAGTCAGTCTTCCCTCTCTCTCTCCACACACACACACACACACACACAGGTATACATCTATTTTACACACATTTCATACACACAATTCGTGCTTTTGCTACAAAATATAAAATCCACTCACACATATGATAATATACGAGAGTAGTAGTATGAAAGACTAGAGACAAAGAGAGTGAGAGAGAGAGAGAGATGGAGATAGAGAGACGTCCACATATTTTGTTGATTATGTTTTGGATGCAGCAGGAGCAGCACCAAGAGTGAGATTATCAAATAAGTAGGTCACAAGTATTTGACAGAAAATACCAGTTTGTCTACTTCTAACTTCTACTTCGACTTTTACTTTGACCATATTATTTTTAATACTTGACTTGTTTTACTTGTTTAGGGCAGGTTTACATTGAAAGTTCTGTCAACATCTTTGCACTCTTCATTTATTAATATTCACAAAGTTTATTTGCAGTTTTTCATTTTTAATTACATACACACAATAAGTAAAAGTAAAAAAAAAAAGAGATTGATTCTTGATTTCATTTGAACAGTCCGACAAACATCAACAAAGTATAGGTACAATAAGTACTAATTAATCAATTAATTACTCTATTCATAATATTGCTGGTATAATATCAGAATATCCATGTTAAGAATTTTATTGTTGTTACTTACACACACATATCTCATACCTATCCATATCAAACCAAAAATATTTAAAATTGTATATTATTTCAATTTCATTTGATGATGAATCGTAGAAGTACCTCATTGAAAACAATAAACAATATTTGCATTATATGTTTTGTTTGTTTAGCTATATGCTTTGTTACAACAGACTTGTACTATAATATGTAATTTTTGCCAAGAAGAAAGACAAACCATTTTTAAAATTACAATACATAAGTATAGTTTTTTTTTTGAAATGTTATATATTAAAGAAATTTGCCAGTTTTTTTACTATGTGAAAATCTCCCTTGTAATTCGGATGTGGCACGATTAATAAAACGTTTTTTAGCATCAGGATCCATACCAGAGATCTTCAAGTCGTTGTCCCTATCAAATGCCTTGCGTTCTTTTTTCTCTTCTGCAGCTGACTCTTCAAGTTTCCGCTTCTTCTTTAAGGTTTTGCGATGACTTTCGAGTAAACTTTCAGCTGCTCTAGTACTACTCTCACTTTGTAAATTAGACATGAGTTCATCTCGACTCTCAATAAGTTTAGCTTCAAACTCTTCCTTAACATCTTGTTCCTCATTGATTTCATCATCTTCATCATTTCTTGTTTCAAGGGAACGTGGTAAAAACTTTCTTGAAGCTAAATTTGATATGGGCTTGTTTGTTGGAGGTATGAGCATCCATTCTTCTCTCTTTGGTTTGGATTTTGAATTTGCATCTTGCTTGACCATGTTGAAGCCATAAGATCTTTTGGCTTTTGGGTGGTCAGGTGGATACGGTCCTGAAAATGTATATACAATATAATATGCAGTTGTTTATATTATATTGATATAGTAATCCGCAGGTTATTGGTACTTGAGGTACCTCAACTAAATATAATACACAACACTCTCACATGAATGAAAATACATATACCTATGTCTTCCCCATCATCATCATCATCCTCCTCGTCGTCATCATGAGCAGGTTGATCGCAGTCATTGTCTTGGTCTGTTGTGGCGGCAAGTAATCCTGTGGTCACTCTTCTTCTTGGCGTAGGGTCAACTTGTTCAAGTTGTTCTTGTTGAGTCATAATACTCGAAGACTTGAAACCTGGTGGCAGACTTGGTCCAATCACCGCAGCTGACCTACAAATACACATTTTACTTTTGATTTCTTTTTCACAACCCAAGTCTCTTTTTCTACATACACACTTATATATATATACACTCATGAACATGAATATATAAATGTGTACATAGACACTCGCTCCTCAAACTACAAAAACATAAACACAATTCACACATGTTTTCACATATATCAACGCAAAGATCGTAGGTCGTAAGACTCAAGCAAGACCGTAAGCAGAAAAACCTGTTTTATCATATGTACATGCATTGCCTTGTACTCGCATATATATATACACACACACACACACACACGACCATACACATACAATTACTAGTGAGGGAAAGACTATAATAAAAGAACATTCAAATACATTGCATATTATAAATCCATATTCATACTTTACTCTTATACCATCATCATTTCACTTCAAAACTCTCTTCTTCTTCTTGCTCTTAAAGACTCGTTTTCATTTTCAACCAAAAACATTCACTATTATTTACAACGAAACAGACAGGGTTCCGTATATGTACCAACTATAAATGTACAGTATAATTTAATTTAATGTGTATATGAGTTGCGTGCGTGTACAAAAACAAAAATACACTCTCAATCTCTATCCTTTATACTATCTTATTATTATTTATTATCTATACATCTTTTTGTAAAACAACGTAAACTTATAAACCTAAAATAAATACAATGGAAATGGATATATACTTACTTTTCTTCTTCTTTATTTTTTTGGAAATTCGGTGGCAATGGTGGACAATAAGGATCTTCATCTTCGGATGATGATGGCATTGTGAAATTAATATATTGATTATTTGTTAAAAATAAAATGATTGTATATAGTTTTCTTCACGAGAAATCACCTAGATTTTAATTCAGGTCCTGAATTAAAATCGAAATCACTCACACTTTTTGAAAATAATTCACTACTTTGAAATCTAATTCCCGCAAAAAAATGACATTCCTTGAGACTTCCTTGACGAAAATATTTAAGTATTGTATTTAAAATTTAACTGTGAGCAGCGATCTCTATTACAATAAACAAGCTACAAGTTCCCAACAATGCAGCGAGAGAGTGAGCTGTGAAACCATTGTTAAAGTTTGTTTGTTGTCTGACTTGTCTGAGCAAATTAATACATTGCCAAAAACATTGCCGGAAATGTAAAAATGGGGGAAATGTTCCCGGCAATATTTCTGTTTGTTGTTATTTATATGATCGCAGTTTGATCACCTACTTACATATCACATATGAGATATGACCATACCAATATATATGCATGTCCATCTACTATTCACAATTTAGCTGGAGTTGAGTTTGAGTCAAGTGAATCCTAATCGAATTGCACACACACAAACATCGTATTTAGGTAAATGTGATTAGGAAAATCACGAAATCAAAAGAAAAAAAAAGTTTTTAGTTTTACAATCCATCCCAATTCCCAATCCCATGCTGATACCTGCTAATGAGAAAGATGATGATGATGATGATGATGATGAGAGAGATATTGCTATTAGCGAGTGGTTTGTTCTCAATGGATGGATAGTTGTTCACACGCACACATGTTCATATGTACAAGCCGGTTTTTGTTGGTAATCTTGAATCAAGTTTCTTTTCATACGTTTATTATACATTCCAAATGGTAATGTCTTGATTGATTTGATTTCTACTGTTTGTGAGTATGTGTGTAAGTTGAAGAAAACGAAAGTTCAATGCTTTATTATATTTTACATTTTATACATACTAATAACTGTTTAGCTCCACCGCCACAATATACACACAGAATACAGAAACCAATTCCATTCACAATCAGTTGATTCAGTACACAATAATCCAACTATCCACCTATACTACTGGCTTAATTCATTCATACCCTTCATTCTACAATACAAGCATGTATCTGTATGTACCATTTCTTTCCTTTTCTTCATTTTTTTTCTGTGTTTTACAAAGTAAACAAAGTTTATGTCCGTACAGTGTATGTATATACGTACGGCGTGCACACATGTTTTCGTTCCATTCCAATTTCATTTTCATTTGTCTAGATTCTAGATTGTAATTGTACACAAACTTGATAAAATCAATTGTATATGAAATGAGAGAGATTCATATTACTTACTGACTGCCGGCTTCGGGATTATTCATTCATTCAGTATTTCGTCATTTTTTATGGCGATGACGAGAGTTACACGTTGATTTCAAATTGTAAAATGTAGGTCAAACCGCCAATGACCGTTGACACTCTACATGGGGTTATCATATTGTTATATAAAAATAGTTCATTCATGCAATGTAAACAAGTGTGGATACAAACTTGATCAAGTTCAACATCATAATCATAATCTATAGTTGTGTGAAAATATATATAGTGTTATCAATATATTTCCATTCGGAGCACCTTCGAATACAGGTGAGCTCAAATTTTAATGTAAGTATTTGAATTTGAATGTGAGAATGCTGAATGATGAATGAGGAGAATGACAAATGACAATAAATAACAAGATGTTGAGCATTATGATAAAATATTATAATCATTATAGAGGTATATTCGGCAGTACCTTAATACTAAATTGGTACTCTGTTTAACAGTGAACGGCATCCCACCGGCCACAAGCGCATATTACAAATCATTCATATAAGTATTGTGTATTGTGTTATTAAAATAATATGATGTATGTATTTTTCACCCCACAGCACTTTACTAAAATACTTGACATGGTTGACAACATATCAAGTATAAATTATGAAAAACGAAGACTGGAGATGAGACGGCAGTTGAACTGCTCACAAGTTTTAATGCGTTTCTCTCACTTGACTTTAGAAATGGTAAATGGTCATTGAACCAATTAGCAATAATTATCTCCCTTTTTCCCCCGTCATTAGATGCCCATCTGTATGTAGTATATATCTACATATTTTTTTATGTTCCACATGTTTCGATAAACAGACTGTAATTCGTCTTCTAATTGGCAAATTTCCATTCCATTCTCATTTCATTTGTCTTTCGAATGGAAACAAAAACTTATCGTTGGAGTTTCGAGTTTCTCTTCAAAGATTTCTTGTTCTTGTGTATATAGGAATTTTAGCTTTTACTTTGAATTTGATGATTTTTTTATTTTGGATAGAAACTCACTCAATAATAATAATAATTATTATTATTATCATTGTTTGAGTAATTGGATGGTGAGTAAGAATTAAGAATACAGGATGATATTATGTGTTACTATAAAGGAAGGAGATGTGCGATGTTACAGACTTATAGAGCTTGCGCGCTCTAATGCATGAAGACAAGATGAATTTGCAAAATAGGAAGAAGAAGAGTAAAAAAATAAGATGAAGGCGAAGAAGAAGAATAAGTACAAGATATAGATAGAGCATTTATTCAAGTATCCTTCATTTTTTTTACAGTTGCATACACAAATACACACACAGAGTCACAGATACAAATACAACAAATACAATTACAAATATACATATACTCATTTATTTAAATTAGCTTACGAAGTAGCGGATGAGAAAGTACCTATTAAAGGAGCTGATTGAATCGTTTGAACATTGTACCCTAACATTTTTGCATATTGATTTGCTTCCGCATTCTTATCAATCCCCTGCTCTGACGATGATCTAGCTGACAGAAACTGATGATGAGACGACGACGGATGATGATGTACAAAATGATGGGGACTTAATAATTGTCGACTATTTGGGTTCACAAAATGACTCACAATACTTGACGATTGTGCTTGTTGTTGCCTTTGATGCTGTTGTTGCGGCTGCGGTTGTTGTTGATTTCTTTGGGGGATAGTGAATCGGTTGGGACTGAAGTTTGGTTGAACAACATTCTCAATGGTGGAGAGAGGGAAAATTTGAGGGGGTTTCACTGCGGAATTCTGTCCGGAAGAAGCAAATAAATTAATTGGATTTCTCACAATGTGTTTCGGGGTTTCAGTGGGTGAGAAAAATTTCTCATTGATATTTGGTCGTAGAAAATTTTGATTCAGTACTAATGGAGGTTGGGCAAATGTCGGATTTGTATTACGAATCGGATTCAAATTATTATTATTATTATTATTATTGATTGGCCCCTGCTGTCTCAGCTGTTGTTGTTGCTGTGGCTGCTGTTGTTGTTGCTGTGGTTGGGGGAAATGAATTATTGATTGTAGTCTTTGTTGTTGAAATAAAAGCTGTTGTGGCTGCTGTTGATTTTGAAATGGTAAAATCTGTTGTCCACGTTGCTGCTGCTGCTGTTGTTGTTGTTGTTGGTGGTGGTGCTGTTGATTTTGAATGGGTAATTGTACATTTGGTTGATGCTGGAATGGTTGTTGTTGTTGAATTATTGGATGTCTAGGAAGGGATTGTTGTTGTTGGTGGAAAATCCCGGGTTGATTTTGTAATTGTAATTGAGGTGGTTGCTGTTGTCTTTGGAACTGCTGTTGGACGAATTGTAATTGTTGTTGAGGTTGAAATGGTGTCACTTGTGGAGGGAATCGTTGACCAAAATTATTTGGACCGTTGGGAACTTGTTGTTGTTGCTGGATTTGATTTGGATTTTGTGGGGGTTGAACTGGGAGTGGGACAGACTCGGGGAATTCATATGGGACTTTTGCGGAACTCACATGCACTGGCCCAACTGGCTCTGCACTAATCTGCTCAAATGTTTTCACTTGACTATTCTGTTGCGACGATGACTGTTGTTGTTGTTGCTGCTGCTGCTGTTGTTGTTGTTTCTGAGGGAAATTCTGATTATGAAATTGGTTATTTCCATTGGGAAATTGTTGGGGTTCATGTTGCTGTTCGGGTTGTTGGAATCCAAAATTTGTCATAAATTGGTTTTGGTGGTTTTTATTTTGATTATTATTATTATTTAGATTATTGTTGTTATTATTATGATTATTTAAAATTTGTTGACTAAATCGACTAGGGCCATTATTACTGAAAAATGTATTCACTGACTGTTGTTGTTGTCCACCATTTTGGTTGTTGTTGTTAAATCTATTATTGTTGTAATTGTTATTATTATTATTGTTTGGATTGAATCCACCACCATTTGGTCTAGAAAAGTCAATTAATTGTGTTTTTCCATTGTCATTCTCATGACGTTCAGTTGTGGCTGTGGAAATGATTGGACGTACTGGAAAAGTTTTGAGTTTATCTGATGGGGCTCCTCCAGTTCCAGTTCCAGTGCCACCAAATTCAAAGATTGGTGGGCCAGAATGTCCAGGTTCATGAACCGCTTGGAATCCTAAAAGGCCATTTGGTGCTCCTTCCAAACCGTCACCTCCAGGTGGTCCACGTGGTCCAGCACCTTGTAAATCCCTTATGATACTCGCATAATCTTGAAATTGTTCTGGTTTGAATTCCACAGGTTTTTTATTGTTATTATTATTATTATTATTATTATTATTATGATGACCAGAAGCATCTCTGTGGTTGTATTGTTGCTGTAGTTGTTGTTTATCATAGAAGGAGGGATTGGGAGTGGACGGTTGTTCTGTCACCATTTCTGTGGTGGTGGTGGGGATTTGGGTGGTCGTTGTCGTTCTCCGGAATGAGTATGGTCGTTTAATTTTCCTTGTCCGACTAATATATGATTTGGTAGTTGTAGCAATGTATGGGACGGGTGTTCTTGGTCTATAGACTGGTCTTCGAGATGATGTGGAGAATGTGGTGGTGGTGGTAGTGGTTGGGAGGGGTGTCGTTATGGGAGCTGGAGTGGTTGTCAAGATCCTTTTCACATCCCCACGTGTCGTCTCCTCTATTAAATCCTCATCATCGATGATTGTTTTGGATTTGTTTGGATTCTTGAAGAATTCTTGGAACCGACTGAATGCAGCTTGGGCCACCGTTTTCTCCGCATCTGGAAGACCATCGACGGATGGAAGCTCAAAATCATCCAAATTTAATCCTTCATCCCCCTCAAAACCAACTGTAAGGATTTGAGTTTTTGTATGCGAGTCTTTTGGCAGTCCATTTCTATGTACAATAAATTAATTATTACATTCAAATTACATAATAATAATAATAATAATAATAATAATCAAGATGAAGATCTTGCTTCAGGAATTTCAACTCAGAAATTACAAACTTGTATAGCACTGAAAAATAAATAGGATTCCGTTTAAAATAATAAGAGAGTTATACAAGTAGGTATACCCTGTGATTGGCAACAGTTTTACATTGCCAAGAAATTTATCCAGATCCGTCCCAGCTAACCCCAGGGATTTTGGGTCTACAATTTCTAAATTATCCGGTAAATTGTGTTGGACATCCTCACCAAAAACCTGGACACACACCAAAAAGAATTAAGATAGTAATTATAAACGGAATAAACCACAGACAGACAGACACACACACACACAAGTAAAACACAAATCACGATCGTCGTGTCACGTTATTTTATTGTCATCACAGTTCACTAAATCCCCGTTTTCTTCCCTCACATCTACAGATTTTCTTGTTAACATGGTGAGTATACTATCAAAATCTTTTTCAAGGAAATGTCTCTGTACAAAATCATTGTACTGAAATGAAATCAAATAGTGAAACTGACAATGAGAAATAACATAAAAAAATGAGAGTAAATCTTCTCTGTCGTCGGGACAGTCACAGTTTGTGTGTAGAGGCAATCAGACAACAAGTTTGATGAACGTGGTGGAAAACGGTTTTTTATACTGTTGAATTTAGAGTGTATAGAAGTTCGCATGTTGTTGTTGTGACTAATTGAATGGAATTGTGTGTAGCGAGGAAGAAGATGATAAAAAATGAATATGCTATGAGTATACACCTACCTGAATAAGTAGAAAAAATCCGAAAAATAAATGGGAGAGGAAGGCCATAATAATAATGATGGTTGTAAGATAGATAGAAGAAGTTGTGGGAACGGTGTTGACTATGACATGGGCAGAACTCGACTGATGACTGACTTTTGAGAGAGAAAATATTCAGATGATATTCAAGTGCTAGCTCGCGTGGACGTGTGGTGGACCCACACTTTGACACCGTTGTAAGGAAACTGTGAGTGTCTCACAGTTTCCTTACTAGGTCACTATATATATAACTTCTCTCTCTCTCTCTCCTCTTCATCATCATCATCGTGTGTCATCTTCTCCAACACAACATACATTTCTCTCTCTCTCTCTCTCTCTCTCACTATTCTTCACTCACTCAGAGTGTCTCATTCTTCGGCGTATTTCTTGATCACACTGATCACAAAATATTATAGAGAGAAATGAATAAGAGAGAATGAGACTATATATTTGAATGTTTTGACTGTATATCAAAAAAATATATTACATATACAATCAACCATTAACACAAAAGAGTTTGCGCAAAATGAACAAAAAACAAATTTGTTTTTTTTTTTTTGGAACGTTTAAACTCTAAAACGTAAAACACAATACAGGGAGTCAATGGGGAGTCAAATGGTAGTAAATAGTAAATATATACATAATAGAAAAAGCAGAGAGTCGCGAGTGTCGTCCTCGTAATATAATGGCAATATATAATAATATAATCGTGGTGGATCTTCCGGTTTTTCTAATTTTTTTCTTTCCTTCTTCATCTTTTCTTGTTCTTTTCTGTACACTTTTATACATAATATTTTGTATTATGTCAAAGAGTCTTAAATTGTGTGATTGTTGTGTGATGATTTTTATTATTAGAAATAAATTCCATGTGTATAATATGTAACGACGACGTCGTTCATACGCACAACTTTCTAAATAATGGCAAATAGACAGGACAAGAGCCAAGAAACTTGAACTGTAAATGGTAAATGGTAAACATGGTAAATATGGTGAACATGTAAACATACATAAGTACTCGTCTTCATTGACAGAAGACCAACAAGAAGAAGACGAAGAAGTTAAGGAGCAGAAGCAGAAGACACGACGAAAAGTAAAAAAGAACGACCAAAAGGAATCTTTTTGCGTAATTGAGAGCTCCACACAGTCACACAGTACTATACAAAATTTATTATATAGGAAGGAGGAGAAAGTTTTGATAAAGTTTCATAGTTTCAAAGATTTGCTTCTTATTACAAAAAAAAAAGTAATTCCACTACTGACTGACTGACTGACTGAATTGCAATGACAATTTAACCATGTAACTATGTAATGCAGTTAAAGAACATAAGCGAGCAAGTATACCTACAAACACACACACATGTACACTCATCTCGTCTCATCATATCTCATCCAACACTTGTACGCCGACAGAGGCAAACACTTTTTTTTTTTTGCTTTTTGGTCATTCTCCCATCTCAAATCTTCACTCTCGACTTGTACTCAACTCAACACACGATAATCTGACGAGGAGTCCCACAGCAATCAAATGGCTCATCTCACTGTCTGCCTGTGTGTCTACTGTCTACCCACGAAAATTACCATTAAAAATTACTTTTCTCAATTAGTTTTGTCAGAGGAGACGAGAGCTGATTTCCAGGTAGATTGTTTTCCACATTATCCCTTATAAACTTGCCGGTATATATTTTCTTGACTTTTGCTCACCAACAAAAGTAACAAAAAAGTCCTTCTGAATGTCCTCAGACTAAGGAACAAGATGTAATTTTAATGTCAGAATCTGTTTCTTCTCATCCACCCACTGTCCACATTCTAAAGCTGAAATACCTCTAGTTTTTTTTGTAAAAAAAAAGAAAAGAAAAGAAAAGAAGCAACAATGAGAGGGACAGACCGAACACGGCACAAAAACATCTATTATACATGATTAACTATTTAACTATTGCACATAGATCCTATATTAAGTGAGCTATCTAAGCTGATGTATGCTGAGAAATCCATGTCGTTCAAGCCCTTCATGTATATATGCATTCAAATTTTTTTTTTCATTTTTTGGATTTTGGATTGCTGTCAAGTAAAGAAAAATTCCCCAAATGCCTTATTATGCGAGTGGATATTGTTAAGTAATTTTTATGACAGTTTGTTCTGCTCTCTGATGTGGCTCAAGAGAGTCAATATAATATAGTGAATATAAGAGAGAAAGAGACAACAAGATGAAGAAGACAACATGCTGACTGCCATGGTTGAAATCATTATCATTATCAGTGAATTACTTGTACATTGTGAAAGCTATTTTATTTTATTTTATTATAACTCGGAAAAAATATAATACAATAAAACTTTTATAGTTATGTATAGTTGTTATGTTAAAGTTATCCATCCCCATCTCTCTCTCTCTCGCTATTCTAGCATTTAACCATTTAGAGATTTAAAATTATTTCAATTATACAAAATGTATGCGAGATTAGAGATGGAGAGCTTCAAATGACGTATCGTTTATCGCATTAAAATACTTTGTCGCTCCTCCGTGTGCGCTTTCCTCGTCAATGATGAACCAACAAATGAACACTTCACCTGACAATAACAATTACATTAGACTAAATTTATTTTTCTGGGTTCTTGTCACATATTTCCCAAAATTTTGAAATCCTCGAATCTCTTTTGCGGAGGCATCTTGGTCATCCTTTTTTTCATCGTCTTCGTCTTACACTCATATATACTCTGTCAACTTGAGTTTTTTTTACGTCAGACACTGTGACAGTGTGTAATATGTAGATAATGCATGTAAACAGTAGTACATACATGGAAATATGTATCTCTGTGTGTGTGGAAGTCTCATCTGAATATGAATGAGAAAAAAATGCAGCACACACAGAGATGAAGGATGAATAGTTCAAAGTACATATAGAAGTTATCTGTACAGGTCTCTCTCTCCTTCCCTCTCTGTTTATTACATATATGGATGTACGATGTACGTATACAAGTGTATTTGTAAAATTATGGTAATGATATTCCATTTTGTTATTGATGTAAAGTATACGGACAATGAACAATCGACAAGATACTGTGTGGCGGTATTGGACTCTGAAGAAGTCCATCGTTTTTCGCGTTCTTTGAATTTTTTATTTGGTGAGAGATGAGAGATTCTTATTATTGAGAACACAACAAAGTGTACACACAGAGATGGATGCTATATATATTCTCACTCAATATTATTATTATAAATTCAAAAATAAGTTGTTCAGAGGCATAACTGTGAGATAAACTAGTTCAATGTCATTGCATTTAGATTCGTTGACCCGGATTTTTATTTTTATTTTTCCAATGAGTATATTTATATACCTATGTGATGATTATGAGAGGGAGTCGAATCGGGAAGAAATGTCAATAGGAGGAGAATTCAGAATCACATAAACTGTTTATGATAAACATTTATGTAGATGATGAAGGAGGAATTGAGAGTGTCTTGTAATAGCAATTTAGCAATGGCACTGGTCATACTATAACCAAAATTCCTGTATCATAAATCGTAATAATATAATACATTATACCTATTGTAAAGATAGAGTCATATGAGCATTTTATTTACATATATTTACGTACATTCTTGTTATTTTGCTAAAGATTTCAATTTGCTCATTGACTAGACCATCGTTTGTTGTTATCATGTTTTTGTATTAACTAATTCGTCGTAAATCGTTCGTTTAATCTTTTATGTTTTAACGTTTTTTCTTGCACACTCTCTCGCTGCCAAATCGAATGCTTCCTCTGTGAATTGTAACTTTTAGGAATTGCACTCTTGAATTATGACCGGTGATGTTTTGTGTGTACTTGTGTGTATGTATATGTGCGATAGTATGCAACGTTTTAGTCTATACTTGTTTAAAACAATTGTTACTTTATTGTATTTCCTTGTCATCGTTTTTTTATCACTGTCGCGGTCAGTATAAAGTGACTCTGACACAATACATTGGTAGAATTTGTATATGTGCAAATATGTATACACAAGTATTTTTTCCACACTGTTTTGTTTTGCTTGTAACATTGTTTGACACGTCGGCTGCTCTGTTGGTGAACTTTTTTCTTTAATAATCTTCCTTTGAAATTGAAATAGCGAGACAGAGAGGCAGAGACAGAAAGAAATACCAATATTTTTTGAGTGTGTGGATGTTCACTTAATATATCGTTCCGCATATCTCTGTACGCTTTACCTTTTAAAATTTAATATGATGGTCCATATCTATTGAGTAAAGAGGAATGTCTCGTATTTCATTCATATATATGTGAGACGGATGGAATAAAGAATAAATATTTAATTCATGTATTGTTTGTGTGACTTTAACTCTAATGTTTGACTCTCGCCTCTGCGGGATTGTAAAAAAAGTCAGCTCTGGAATGCGCCGTCCTTTCATCAGTACTTTATCTGACTATATTCCACGCAATCCACGCATACTATACTGATGCACACAGCACAAGGGGATGAGGCTCATTTTGTTATTTTCTAATTGCTCACCATTTAAATTTTTATAGACTATGTGTAACAACCAACACACTCTTAGTTTTCTTTCGAAAATATCATTATGATTTTTATGATATTAAAAAAGCCGACGTGTATCTGCAGATTGCAGAATAAGAAATAGAAGTATAGAAGAAGTTAGGATTGCAAATTGTAAGTAGGGTGTTGAGAGTGTGGAGTAAGATAGATATAGAATATAGGTTATAGAGACAAAAGCTAAATAAAAGGAGAGATGCTTTTTACTGTTGTATATTATTATATACTTTTCTGATTTTTCAGTTTCTGTTTCTGTGTTGACGTTTCATATCCCGCTGGTTTCCTGTATGAGATGAGTCCTTTCATTCTCCTCTTTTCTGTCTATATTCTATATCTCCTCGTAATTCTTCGTTTCCCTGATAATGATAATAAAATATTGTTGTAATACCATCTTTCTATAATAACTCATCATTTGGGAATGGGAACTCCTTGGACGAATCTTGTAAGGTTTTCAACATCTACAATATCTTTTTATTTTTTGTATCGTGTATAGAACTATAGGCAAATTTCCAAATGTTGTGTAGCGTGTAGAAGTGTATATATAATATATATAGTACACTTGTACATGTAGAACGAAAATTGAATTGAATCGAGTCGAATCGAATCGAATTTACGACTTGAGGAATTTACGATTCTTCATGAGACAAATATAACGATATAATATTTTATGTACCTATATACCTTTCACAACTTTCTCATATTGAATCAGCTCAATCAAACATTGAAAAAGTATACACCATACTTTATGTGTGTGTAGTGCAAACACATGTTGTGTTGTAAATTTTAATCAATTACAATTAGAATTTAAAGGGATGACGAAAGAATCATCGGGGATGTTAGTTATTTTTTCTGATATTAAATATACTTTCCTTAAATTCAAAGCTCAAGTCAACACCGTCGTAATTTGTTGACTCTCGTATGGACTCATTAGACTTTGAACGTGCACGCACTGCACTGCACACACAGTGCACACGCACACGCGATTCGAGTTCGATACGGCGAAGAACAACCAGTTTTGTCTTTTATGTATACAATTTATACTATAAATGTGTAAAACTATAATGAATACAATGACAATGATGATGAAAAACATGGCAAATCATATAAGTACAACCTTTAAACAAATCCCCATATTATTTTACTCAATTAAATTATATACATAGAGAGTGACATAATAATTTGTTGAATTTACTTTACATTAATCTTTCCTTTTCGTCTATCAGAAGTCAAAATCACATTTCGTTTTCCAATTACAAATGACATTGTTGTTCATTTATAGTAAATGTCATTTACTATAAAGTGTGCATATTAACAGTGCTTGTCTATATTTTATGGCCAGGATGTATTTTCCTCGCCCTTATAAAAAAAACATTTTCAGAGCATGGTGTAATTAAATATTAAATTGCAATAAAATGGAGGAAAGATATCGTTTATCATGATGGAAGGATGCCAGTTTTTTTATTATGTTTAATTTTTGCCATATGTAATCTTACATTTGGATCTTTACATTTTTGTATTACATAATAATAATTTTACTACCAGAGACGCCATAACTCGTCAAAACTTATTGTCACAATAAAAAAATATACTAAGCACCTGTAGTTCAAATTGAATTTTTTTCTAAAGTTCCCAATTGAAACACGACACATTTTTGAAATACGTAAAACATACATATACTATTTTCCAGCTAATTGAAAGACTTGTTTGACAGAGCTAAAAGCTTTCTTGACTGTACATTCTAAATCATCAATAAAGTACATTTGTTTCCTGCACAAAGAATCTGTATTGGACTGGGATATTGGAAGAAAGAAATTGAGGGATCTTCCCAAGAAAAATTGAACAAGGCCAGCTCCACCATCGCCACTAATAAATCCAATGATTCCCGATAGTAAAGGGAAATTTAAAGTGAGCACTGCGGACTGAAAGAGTAAACTGAGGATGTAGACACCAAAAGAGAGGAACGCAAGGACGGAAATGGACACACCAAATATTTTAGTTGTCACTCCACTATGATTACCATGAGATTTAGTGTGTTTGTGAAGACCGGATGTCATTCGGTTCCACCAACCTGTGGCTTTCTTCATGTAATGATCAAGTGAGGAATGATCATGGGATGAAGCGATCGCTTCTTCATTCTCCCCTGATCCAGATTGTTCTTCTTGTTGTTGTTGTTGTTGCTCATAATTATTCTTATAACTGGATTGATAATTATTCCCCTTTCCTCCTTTCCCTTTTCCTTTCCCATCTCCATGATGGTCAACCTCTCCAAATAAAGCACTCTTCAAGCTATTCAAGCTGTTGTGAATAAAATCATGATGATGTTTGTGATGATGATTTTTATGACTCGAATCTTCTTGACTACTCTGTGGAGAATTTCCATTGTAATTATTATTATTATTATTGTAAGGATTTGGTAAAATATTTTGTTGGTGAGGCTGTAACTGAGGATATACAAATTGAGATGGATCTTGTAAAGTATTTTGATAATAAAACTGTTGATTCTGATTCAGATTGGAATGAAAAGGGAATTGCAAATTTGGACTACTACTAATGAAATTCTGTGGGGACGGATAATATTGTGGCCAATATTGTAACTGCTGCTGTGGCTGCGGCTGCTGAGATTGGTGTGGTGACGGCTGTGAGTAAATTTGGTTCTGAGATGATGGAAATTTCATCATAAAATTTGGATTTCCAACTTGAGCTTGTGTGTTTGCTTGAGGAACATGAAAAATATTTGAGCCGTCAGCATTCACATTGGTAGTTGGAATGACAAAATTTTGAGTTGAATCGATTGGAATGGATTGGAATTGACCGACGACTCCTAATTGGCTATTCTGAGACGGAGTTGTTTGTAAGAATTGTATTTGGGATTGCTGCTGTGAATTCACTATTTGATTTTGTAAATTTGGATTATTTTGAAATATTGGGACCGGAACTGAGGGAATGAATTCTGCTGTGTTGGTAATCGCATTTGCATTTGCATTTGTATTCAGAATGAATGGAGGTTGTTGTAGGGACACTTGCGATGATGTTTGGGACTTTTGTGGAGGTGGCCAGTTTTCCCATTTTGCTTTCTGTGGGTTCCCAATGGGACTGAAATTAGACAAATTATCCACAGATGACCACTGTAATATATTATTTTCATTCTGTTGCTGCTGTGGTGGTTCTAAAATTCGATGTGAATGTCCAGATGCGTCCCAATGAAAAGATGATGAGACTTGTGGTCCAAGTACAGAGTCAATGTGATCAAAACTGATATAGTTTTGTGGCGATTTGGATATTGGTCTACGCGTTGTCGTCGTCGTTGTTGCAGAAGTTATAGGCAAATGTTGAAGATTTTTCAAGAATACTTCTGACGGTATTTGAAATATCTCAAAATTTTCTAATAGAATTGGTGAAGAGGAAGACGACGGAGATGATGATTTGGTCGGATATGGAAAAGTTCGAGGCTGTGAGGAATGTACAAAGAAAAATTATGATTAGATATTGTGAGAGTAAAGTAGAATATCCTGGTATAGGGATTTCCTTATAATGAAGGGAAAACCATATTATTATTTGATAAATGTAAAATTATTGTCACAATAAACACAAATGTGAATGGGAATGAAAATCAAATGCATAAACTTTTAATTTCTCTCTCATATACAGATATTATACCTTTTCACTATGATTGGACCACAAAGATTTTTCATTTTTCTTCCATATGACTTGTATAAGGGAGTCAATGAAGGATGGTTTCAATTTCAAAACTTGTTCATTCACTACTTGACGACTCTCCATTTCCATTTGATCTGAGATTAATTTTAAGAGATACCGATGAGCCAACTTCAAATCAATTGTTATGAGTGATCGAAGTTTTTTTAATGTTGACATTGGGGTATTTTGTAGAAAATGTTTGATTTCTTGTTGAGTCAAAATATTCAAAACATTCCCTTCATTATTCTTGTACACACTTTGATTATCCTGTATAAAATATTGAGGTAATGGTGGTCGGAGTCCTTCAATTATATTCGAATCTTCCATATTCGATGTTGGTATTATTTTCTCTAAACTCAATTCACACATGATAACTGATAAGAAAATTATAATAATTTTTTTACTCACTGTACACTTTGACATTTTCCTATTATATATGTTATGTACACGATATTTCTTTCCTTTCTCCTCTGGGATATTTGATTTTCGTTAGACTCTACAGCCAAGTTTGATTATCTCCAAATATTTTACATACTTGATAATAATAATAATAATAACAGTGCATGGAGATGTATTTTTGCAATGAGAATCTTTTTTCGTTATACTTATTTTCCCTGTCTAAATCTTCATCTTAATCAGAGCACCTGATTTGGGCATTTGACCACAAATGGTCAAGTTCGAATTCCTCCTTTTCTTTGGTTACAACTCAAAAAGTCATTCTCCGTGAAATCCCAAAGGTATTTTAGTATAGCGAATAGCAGGTTTAATTAATTACATCATATCATTTGCATATATATCTATTCGGATGAGCTTTAATATTATATCAAATAATATGACATTGTTTTGCATGTCCGAGAGAACAACAAACACCATCAAAGCATGAAATTATCGTCAATTATACATATATTTTTGTTTCATTTTGTTTTTAGTAAAAACTTTTTACGCAGGCTACAAATTCCAATTTACAATACATTCTGAAAGACAATTCAACTCAAATTCAGTTATGTATAAGTAGGTATTTACTGAATAAAATTCTGTAGACTTCTGGTACAGGAAAACCCAAGGATTCCTTCACATATGTATAAGAAAAGAAATGCTTTGAAATTTTCTAAGGTTAATATAGGTAATGCTACACATATGTATGTTTGGGGGGAAATTCATTCTGTTAGTGGAGATTATTGTCTAAGTTTTTTTATATAATTAAGTAGGCAATATCTGTGTATGTACTACACTTTTTATTGCATCAAATATACTTCAAAAGCTTGTTTTAGCTGCAGGCTACTTACTTGAGTACACAAAGAAAATTGTAGTTTTGTAATTTAACATTTGTTCCTATTTGCGTTACTTACAATATATATATACAGACACACAAGAATCATGAGGCTGATATCGATAATCTGTAATCGATAAGAACTTATATTTGAAGAGATTATAAATATACATATTTTTGTTTAGCTTGTGTCACATGTATCATGTGTATACATTTAAAATGTGTCCATCATTATGGGGTGCAATAAATATTTCATATTGAATATTGAATCAAAAGACTGACAAATTTGACATTAAGGATATAAAAGACAACATGTCTAATTCTGGACCAATTTGGAAATCCACTTCTGGTAATGGTTGACTTTTTTTTATATACAATATATATACAATACATTTCAAATTAATCATGACAATTTAAGAACGACCTAGTTGGATAATCAATTTTAATGTGTGATGTGACATTAGAATTGTGACAACACAATGTTATAGTTCTAACTTTGTCAGTTTGAATTTCGAAATTAATGTTAGATATTTTTGTATTTGATGTTTTTAGGAAGTGAAGCACAATATTGTGAAAAAATATGTTGCTTAATGTTGACAAAATTAAGTTGTAGAGAGAAGATTGATTGCCATAATGCTCTGTTGGCTATGACGAATAATAGCCCAGAGTCATGTCAGAGTTTACGAAGAGCTGGTAAATAGCCGATAATATAATTACATATTTATTTTCATACAAATACATATAGACTAGCTGTATATGTACAATTTTCTGTCTCTTCCAGTTTCTAATTTTGTCCATATATTCCGTACAGGTTGCCTTTCATTAATTACACAAATCTTACATCCGAGCTCGACGGAGTCACATCCCTCAACGGAAACTAAATTACGGGCAGCGCAAGCATTGAAAAATTTCGTCATTTTCTCGTCCGGTGACGAGAAAATGAAACGAAAAGAGTTGAAAATTCTCAAATTACTTGAAGACATTCGAGAATTTGCGAGCTCGACCAACGAATTTGAACGTAATACACACATAAACATTTGTATATATATGTTTATATTATATTTACGAATCATTTCAAAAACTTTGACGTTTCACATTCACACATTGCTTAGTTGAATGGTAAATATTTTTGAGCAGATAAACACTCGACGGAGAGCGTGACTACCTTGATGAAACTTTCATTTGATGACGAGAACAAAAATATTATGTACACATTCGGAACTATTCATGCATTGGCAGATTGTATTATAGTGAGTTGGCAGTTTTCATTGTCTTTCCTTAGTTTACCCAAGTGTGAAATTCAAAGGGGATTACTAAATTATTAGTCATTAGTAAAAATGAATTGAGTGAATGTACATATTTGATATTTGTAAACCAAAAGTTGTTGTGAATGGATTTTCTCGTAAAGAAAGTCTGTCTTTGTTGTGATATCCCTTTGAATTTTTTATTTTTTCAAACAGATTGATTAATTGGTATAATTAATTGGTATATGATTTCCTTCTTTTTTTTTGTCTTGTAGACGGACCATAAAATCCATCTTTCAGACCCAGATGGTGATTGTTTATCGTTGCGACGTTACGCCTCCATGACATTAACCAATTTGACGTTTGGTGACAACGTGAGTCGTCACAAAGCCGTACTCTGTTCCATGAAAGAATTCCTCAGCTCTCTCGTCTCTCAACTTGGATTTGAGAATGAGGAAATTGTTCAAGTCACTGGGAGCATTCTTCGGAATTTATCATCCCATGCGGATAGTAGTTCGAGGGATTGTCTACGAGATTCTTTGGTTGTCTCCGCCCTCATGAAAGCCCTTATTAAAGCAACAAAAGAGTCCACGCTGAAAGCGATTCTGTCTGCTCTTTGGAATTTATCTGCTCAATCATCTGAAAACAAGGTTCAAATAATGAAATACAATACAATAAATGATTTTAAATAATGTTTCATTTCTCGTAGCATAATATGTGTGTAATTTGTATACTAAATTTCAATTCCATTTGATGTATTTAGACGGCAATTTGCTCCACACCGAGTGCTCTCAAATTTTTAGTGACACTTTTGGGGACGAATAAGTCCTTGACGATAGTTGAGAATTGTGGAGGAATATTATTAAATATCTCATCTCAGATTGCTGCTGAAGAGGAACTTCGACAGACTCTTGGAGAGTCCCTTTGTTTTGAGATCCTTCTTGGACAACTTCGTAACCCCAGTTTAACTGTCGTTTCCAATGCTTGTGGAATCCTTTGTAATCTTAGTGGACATCCAGAGGTTTGCTTATAGCCTTTGAATTTATTCGTATTGTTTTTTTGAACTTTGAACGTCATTCAAACGTCTTTTACTTTTTTTGTAAAACATAATGCTATAAAAAATGTCATTCTGCATCACATCAAATAGGAACAACGGAGACTTTTGGAATTGAATGTACTGCCGATGCTCAAGAATCTAAGATACTCAAAACATGAGAGAATCAGTCAAGGAGCAAATGGAGCTCTCCGAAATCTTCTCGCTTACTATGAATACGAACAAAATAATAAATTATTACGTTCACGTCAAACCGATGACCCTTCCAACGAGCAGCCATTGGACTTGACGACAAGTAACAACAATAGTAGTGTCGGCAGTAAATCCCATCCTAAACTGAATCATCCACCAGCATTTCTCAATCCGCCAATTTATAATAATGGCATCACTAATATTCGAAGTCATCCAGACATTCCAATGAAACAAGAGGGGAAACAACACTCAGAAGTATCGGAAGCGGACGAAACGTTCAATTTTTCCCAATTCCATGACGAAGAGGACGAAGAAGAGGAGAAGCATGAAGAAAAAGATACGTTGAAAACTTATTGTGATGAAGGGACACCTGGATCGGGTTCCTTGGTGGATCTACATTCTAATTCCAATCCACCATCATCTGTCAATGTAGATAGTGTGATTCAATTCCGAGTGGAAGACACTCCCGCTGTTTTCTCTTCTAGAACAAGTAGTCTCAGTTCCATTGATGACAATCAGTATGGGGAAAATAGAGCTGAGAGAATCCTTCCTGAGGATCATCATCATCATAAAAAACCGGATCGTGTTGTGGTGACGGAGTCTGTGAACATTATTCCGCTGGGTAAGGAATTTTTGGAAATTGAATAGAATTATGTCATATTCTCGTTCACTCAAAGTATTCAATTTGGAATGTAATACTTTTTAAAAAAATCCTTTTAGTCACTCCGAAACGGGTTGCTTTCAGTGCAGAAGAAACGCCATTGATGTTCAGTCGATGTTCTTCTGTTGCAAGTCTGGAGAGTTGTGGGGATCTACATCATGGTCCATGTGAATCCGATTGTGTTAGTGAATTCAGGTAATTATTCTCTCAATTAGTCTTACTCCACGTATGCACAAAAATTTGATCATATTTCATATCCACAAAAAAAAAAATATTCGTTGTGACTAAATTTACTATGTATATTTTAATTTGTATTACACCCGCCCAAATAGTCGAAGAGCTTCGGAAGTGGTTTCTCCATCGGAACTTCCAGACTCGCCCAGAGCAGGCTTAATTTTACAAAATCCCATTGTGGACCCTCCGAAGCCAATTGAAGAAGAACATGCTGATGAGGATGAGACAGATTTTATAACGGTACTTTAGATTCTTTTCAATTATATTTTTATATTCATGCGACAACCACCGATTGTGAGTCCATTGGAATTGTGAATAATGAATAATAACAGATGGTTGTTTCTATACATATATATATATATATAGGCTCAATCCAAGAACAAGTCGACAAATGATGAAATGAAAGTGTTTGCTATGGAGGGGACTCCATTCCTCATAAGTACAGCCACATCCTTGAGTGATATCATTGGTGAACTAGATCAATCAGATAATCCATTGATCGTTCCAGAAGAAGAACCAGTGAGAGCCATTGCCATCACCAGTCTGCCTCGTCCTCCAACAACAACCACAACAACAGTAGCAGCAGTAGCGGCAGTGCATGTGGTAGTAAAAAACATTGAGAAATCTGAAGTAGTGGTAGTAGCTGCTAAATCATCATCAGAAACAACATCAGAACACGAGCCACAACCAGATCTTGAACCAGATTTTGATGATCCAATTTATTCTGATGTACAATTATTACAAAAGTGTATCAAAGCTGGTCGTGCTGTCCGTTTAACACAACAACCCAGCCCACCTACAATCATCACGGGAGGAGTTGACGGAGAAGATGAAGTGGACATTTCACATTTAATTCAACGTGGTCGTGCAAAACTTATGACCCTTTCCGAAGACAATCTGAAGCACTATAATGGCCATGGTAATGGCAACAGCAACAGTAACACTAATATTAATACGGTAGTCAGATCAATGAGTGGTCTACCTACACCTACATACGGCATTGGCAATCAATCTTCTCTGGAAATCTCAAAGTCCGCCTTAAATCTGATAACGAATAAAATGACAAATATGAATTTGATTGTGAATCCAGCTCCAGGGTTTTCCAATTCAAATTCATACTCTCACAATGCGAGTGAAAACTCTTTACTTTCACATGACAATAGCAATCACAATCACACTAATAGTCACGGAGGAGCAGAAGATTCAGACAATAATACAGATGGGAAATCTCCTAACGATGAAATTTCCTCCTCATCATCTTCCTCAAACATTCTCCATAAACCGATAATAAAGAAAACAAATTCTAAAATGATGGAAGACAATTCTGGGAATTCTTCCCAACAACAACAACAACAAGGGCAAAATGACAACTTGAAACAATCCAAAACAAATTCTTCGCAAGGATTTAACCTTGTGAATGAGAAGACACTCGCGTTCATAAATACACAAAGTACAAACAGTTTGATCTCTGTAGCCAGTGATCAGAAATCCGAGATTTTTGATGATGCTCTTTCGTCCGTGTCATCATCCTCCTTCCACTCACAGACTCCTCATGTGCCACACTCAAACATGAATCCACATTCAAGTTCATCCAGCAGCCAAATCCAATCAAACACTGATAATTCCACATCATCCCCACAATTTAGATATGACACTTTTGGTGTGAGAAGAGGAGTTGAGTCACCCAAAGACAGACGGAAAACGAATCCAGAAAGATATTTAACTCGCACCATACAAAAATGTGACTTGACAATGAAGCCAATAATTTCTCCAAAACCATCCGGTATATCCATGTCCACGACAAACGTTCGACCGACTAGAACGAGTGAACTTCGAGCAAATCATTCCAGAGAAAATTCTCCTACAAATTCCACTACTTCCTTGAATACGACAAATCGAGGAAAGAAAATCCCACCGAAACCCCCCGTTCGCTCCACACCACCATTGAATCATCATACAACACTGCCGAGGAATACCAAACTGATGGAAAGTCAACAACATCATGGAAGTTCAAGTACTAGTCGATTGTCAACTGCTCATATAGACATCTCATCAAATCCTCATCATCATTACTCCTTTCAAGCACAGTCTGGTCCACAACAACATGAGCAAGAACCAACATCACAGAAATTAAATTTTGGTGATAGAATTGGGAATATTTTCCGAAAGAGTTTCCATCGAAAAGATCCTGAGAAATCCGGAGGAGGGAAAAAGAAGGGTGATAATATTTGGGTGAAACGGAGAGAGAAAGCGACGGTGAGCCCTTTCAATTACAAACCACCGACTGACGATGAAGCGAATGCCAATGGGAATAATTGTACAAATAATGTAAATCATGTGCCTACCACTAAGAATTGGAAATGATGAAAAATAAAAAGTCATTCACAGAGATTACCCCGACTGTAAATAATAAAGTTCAAGGATTTTATTGCTCTTTTTTTTGTCATTCTACAACAATATATGATTCGTATTGAGCTAGTCTGTATATTTTGTTAATACAAGTAGGTATTTAAGTATGTAGGTAGTTTTTTCTTCTCCTTCTTCTTTTTCTTCATTCATCGTCATCTGTTGCAATATATAATTAATTGTAGTATAGTAAGTAGTAGTAAGTAGTAATAATAATCAAATTTAATCAATCATAGTCGTATGTAATGTAGTACATAATGTATGTACGTAGAATCCATTAGTGTATCAATACTCATTTATTAGTTTTTTTTAGTTCTGTATATATTTATTAAGTTTTATATCATATTATTTTATTAATTATTTATTATTTGCATAGAAGTTTATATATATTTTTTTTAATGAAAAAACAAAAAATTGAATATTTCTTTATTTATCCGGCACTTTATCTCTGTTTTTATTTTGGCAATCTTGAAAACTCTTTTTCTTGGTGTATATCACAAAACGAACTCCATTCTGCCCGGTTTTCTAGTGACTCGCATGGTTGCTGGTGGAATCACCACTGCCTCATGATGGCTCGCCTTTGTATTTGTGTATTTGAACGACACGAGTACTCGTTGATTTGCAAACGTTGCAGGAAATCTGTGTAAATACACCACAAAACAAATTCCAGTAAGTTTATACATTACATATTAATCATCAATTCACACGCATCTCAATTTAAAAATTTACAACTATCGACAACTATCGACAAAATCAGCTTGGTATGTATATACAGATGTACAGTAAGCATATTATCCCCTTTCGCCAGTCCAAAAGCCAAACAGAAATGCCTGTATACATATACTGATAACTATATGCAATGTTATGCTTTCCCTTCTGGAAAACTTTCTGTCACGGTGCAGTGAAAACTTTGGTACTGAAAAAACTGTAGAATAAATATAAAGGTATGGGTAGGTATGTAGTTTTATGATCCTACTCGCCCCGTCCCTCCATTCTCAAACGATAAAACGATTATACGTACACAAAGCATTTCAACAGCAATTCCCAAAAGTTTGTCGTCAAAGTTTTCTCCTCATATACACTCAAAATATACGACCAAAAGATTTACAAAATTATACAGTCCACATGCTGTGGTACACCTCCAGAATATTTTTCTTTACTCCTCCACGTACAAAGAATTATAATTTCTCAAAAATATCAAGTTAAACTCTTATGAAGAATCAACTATATATATTTTTTCCCTTTTCATTTGAACAAGAACCGTACATGGATATTTTTTGTAAAGTAAGAGAGATAAGAGCAGATGATGAGAGGAATTGAAAATCGCAAATTTTGAGATAAATACTTAAATGACTGAAATTGTACTCGTAGGTATAGGTTAGAAGATTGTGTAAGGCTTAGATGGGAGAATTATAGCAAATTGATGGGAAAGAGATGTCGGAGATATATTAAATAGTAAATATACATATATACGAGATAGCTATGAATGATAAAAATAAATGACATAAATTAAAAGTTGGATACGAGACAAGAAAATGACCATGACTCCATGAAATTAACCGTTTTTCGCGTATCTCTATTGTTTCATCAGCTTGAAATGCATACACATGTATAAGTGCAAGTAAATAAATAAAGGACAATACATTTTTTTCGCCTCTCTATATTGCAATTGAAATGATCAAGGCAAACATCAAAACGATAAATAAGGATAATAAAATCTCATATACATATATCATATATAAATATATATAAAATATAAATGAATAATTCCACATATATATCCTTATATATATATATATATAATATATCTGTATGTGTAACTACATACAATTTGACTTATTTTGCCCATGACAAAATGAATAAAGAAAAGAACAAAAGGTAGAAATGTTTACTGCTCAATGTAGATACATAGATAATATTGAATATATAGGAATGCCTTTGGTCGGCTATAAGTATTCACGCAGTTAATAGACAACTCTCAAAAAAAGAAGCCTTCCAACACTTTCCTTTTCCACTTATATAGTATATAAAGATTGGAGAATGAAATAGAATTTTTTGACATTATTTCGCATCTATAGTCTCTTCTTTAGAGCAGATCCTTTCCCATTTCATTCCATCATAAGTATAATATCCTCGTATGCAACTCGTACAATGATATCAATGTTATCGTATTATACAATACAATAGAGCTCTGATCGTGAGTATATGGGCAGAGTGTTGGGCAGAGGAGTCAAATACATGCTCAAGCTACATAATGTACAACCTCAATCTTTTGCACATTTATCCAATCCTGAATTACAAGCTTATTATAAAAAGCCCACAAGCTAACATTTTACTTTATTGATTTTTAATTTTATTTAAGCTTCCAACTATATTTTGTTTCCCTATACACGGTGTACTTCTCTATGCACAAATCCCTATATTATGTATTCGCGGTCGTGCATTGATAAAAGCTTAAGCATTCTGTGGTTACAGAATATATATATATAATGAAATTTACATGTTGGCTCTTCATCAAGTTTCAACCTCCACAACCATTTCCATTTACTATTTTACGATCACTTTGATTTTGTTTGGTGTACATAAATATATAGATATATCAACGAAAAAATCCCCTGTACATAATTCCTTTTCCTTTCGACCCCTCCCCCCCCCCACGAGATTTCTCTTTCAACAAAAATGTTTATGAATTTATAAGTTGACATCAAGTAAAGGATTTTTTTAGATGACTTTTATAATTACCCTGATAATTTATCATCCGGAAATTATCATTTCATGTAGGTACATGTGAATAAAAGTCAAAAAATATCACTCGTAATCCAAATCCATGGAGAGATGAGGGAATAAAAACTGATAATAAAAAAATACAAGTTTAATATCCCATATATTCTATTTGACTGTGAGAGTACATAAAGATTCATCACAGTCATGAAATTTCATGTCGAAATGTCTATTATCCTCTTTCCTTTGTATGCACGTCAAGTATTGGAGAATGAGAAAAAGATGCAAACAAACAAACATACATATACAAATACAATGGTCAATGGTAGATATATAAAAGACAAGATAAAAATCTAGAATCCACGCAGAGAAAGATATTTGTCCATGTCCGCGGATTTGTCCGTGCATGTCAATGTCGCTTTATGTTTTTCGTGAGTGACATATTGCCATGCAGTCACCCGAGCGAACAGACTCAAACACACACACACACACACCCACACCCACACACAACGATGAAATCATCTCATTGAGGAGATTTGATGTGAAATTGATTGAAAATAAAAAGCTTTTATGTGTACAGCCCAAAGAAAAGGGATAAATTCACACGCAACTTTACATGGCTTCCTTTCACCGCACACACGACTTTCCCCACACTTTCCCCTCCTTTTTACCACGTCTACGACTCCACATAATAAAAGATTTGAACTATATCATGACAAAATTGTCTACACTTTACAAACTCGGGAATCGGGAATCGGAAAACTGAAATCTCGGGCTCGGATTCTGAGCCAAAAGTTACTTTTTATGCACATACTAAAAAAAAATATCGAATCTGTCTGTACACAGTACACACAGAAAAAGCGTATTATATATTCCTATACATACTTATGTATATACATATACGCTTCGGTCCGGTTTGAAATGGATATTATTCGAAAAACTTACCACTTAAAAACTAAAGCCGATACTTACATATGTTTACTCATGATATTATAACATTCAAATATATGATATGTACATGTGAATATGGATATGGATGGAGAATGTAGACTAGAGATTACACCTGTGCGAAAATTCTAATATGTGATCGAGAGAGGAGTCGTCCTGTGTGTTCGTCGCTAATAGATTCACATGTCACGTTTAAAATTTAATAATTCCAACATGAGAATGTCACACGAATGCGGAATTTTGTCGGTAGATAGGTAAATCTGTGGACGTAAATCGATATAATCGAATTTCATATTATGTGTCCCACTTTACAAAAGAGCTGTATCTACATTCTACAAAATCTCCAAACACACACACACACACAAGTAAATAGATAGAAGGAACGTAATTCAATGCGAGGGGATGCGAATGAAAATATTAACGTTTAAGTCTCCATGTATATAGAGGAGAGTTCACATGTTCAACATGACAGGCATTGTATGTGTTTGGAGGGTGTTAAAAAAGTTTTAAATTGCTAAACTTTTTTTCTAGACATCTCTTAATGGATGAAATCAGAGGAGGCCCAAGCCAAAAAAAAAATTGAAAAGTTTTCTCAGAGCAAAATGTAACCGTTAACCTTTCGGGAAGTGAGGGACAAGTCTAAACCCGCATTACGAATCTTACATGTATGCAGTATACAATTAGGTTGAGGTGACATGGGCGTATTTCTATCGTATAAGTATGGGTGAAGGTAATTTGTAATTTCAAACAATATGAGCTTGTGTTGTTGGTATTTAGTATAGGAAATCATAGGGAAATGACTTACTCGTCAACGATGTCAACTTCAGGAGGAAGACCTAGACCATTAGCATTTTTGACAACCAAATAGACTTTGGTTACCATCTCTATGACATGACAAGTATGAACAACAAGATCACCCTTTGTCAATCGATCACCATCTTCACTAAAAAGGCTACAACCATGTTGTTGTTGTTGTGGTGGCTGTGGTTGTTGTTGCTGTTGTTGTTGTTGTTGTTGTTGGGGAGCTGTCGATGACTCTGGTACATCTTCATTACAGGGTACATTGTCCAACTGAAATTATATACATGGTTAAATTCAGAGAGATTATATTATGGAGGTGTATGAAAATTTAAATATTTTCCACAATATACCCAATTAATAATACTAATCATTAATATTATTATTATTATTATTCGTAAAGCTCCTGTAAAAGCTTCTGAGGAATGTTTGACGAACCTGCTGTTGTTGAACATGAATCACAGCAATATCATCAGGGTAAGGTGATAACGAAACTAAGTGATCATGAATAATAATTACAATTATTGTCTGAGTTAATAAATTGGGAATTGCGAGAACGTACATGACCATGAGGCGCTTGAAGGAAAAGTCTCTCTGTGTAAGTACGACTCATGTATGGTTATTTCATAGTTCATATACTATACATACAACACAGATTAGAGATCTCCCTTCGCCTTGCCTACCTGATTTTTACCACACATCAAAAAAATATTATAATATACTTACTTTTGTAAATATCTTTAACAGCTAAACGGTACTTGACACCCAAAGTTCTCGGATCCAGCACGAGAACATGTTGAGTTGTCACTACTAGGACGATTGGCACAAACTGTGAGCAAATATATAAATATGTAAATGTTTTGAATAGGTAATGACATTACCATTATGAGACCAGTATCCCTACTTGAATGTTACACATTTACAATTTACAAAGAATTGCCTTACCTTGCCACCACTCCGAGTAACTTTATTAATTAAATCAGCAAAAACAACAAATTGGTCATTTGTAGCTGATCGTCTCCATTGACTATTCTGACGCAGACGAACATAATCTCCAATGAAAGGATGAGAAATGCTGCAATTTATCAATAGAAATAATAAATACAGTCATGATGGTTTGTTTTCCACTTCCATTACTGCTTAATTATTATTGGAACTGGAACATGGAACTGTACCTTCTCGGGTATGAGCTTTTACGGTCCTTAAAAAGTAAACTGGCAGTGACTTTCTCCCCCATACGATTTCTTTCGTTTTCATCTATTCGAAGACGGAACACGTGACACTGTTATAACAAAATAAAAGAAACTTGTTATCCCAAGGCGCTTCAATATATTATGACGACTAAATCCAGTAATGAAAGTATGTAGAAAATATATATATATATTTCTGAGCGTACTCTCCACCGGTGAAAAAGTCTTCGAAGGTGTAAACTACTATCTGCAATTCAGTCCATATAAAAGAATACCACCAAAACATATGTTCATTATACTTGCATACATACAACATACAATGTATAATTTAAATAGTTGCATAAAATGTATGTAAAAACAAAACAAACCTCTAATGTAACTCGGAACGGTAGGCCAGTCCCGACTTATGGGTGAAAGTGGGGGCAAATGGTGCGCTGGTGCCTTCACCACCTGTAATTTGTAAAGCATTCCCATCTTTTCACAATGTACATTACACATTACAGTCGTTCCTTTCGTATATATAGTTTGGTATTTTATAAAGAAAATAGATACTTACAAAGTGCGCCAGTTGAAGTAAAAACATTTTCCTCTATAATAAAATCATATTTGACAGTTCAATTTATTAGTAATAATTATATCTTAAATATACCAAAACAGGCGAGTATGGAAAATTTTAGTTTTATTGTAATAAACAGTTAAAATGATGAATGAATTAAATTTTTCAGACCTTCCAGTTAATATACGATCTCTGAATAATTGTTACGGCCCAGCGTGTTTTCTTCCGCTGCTCTTGTATTATTCGTTGTTTTCTTACCTGTGATTGTAATATAAATTGAGAATATAGAGAAAGTTAAAATAACGTAGTCAATGAATACATCTCGTTTGTTATTTACCAAGCACAGTCTCCATCCTCGAGCGAGTATTATCTGACTTTGTTTTAATTTCCGTAAACGGACCACTTCTCTCCATCCACGCCAAGTCTTCTGAACCAGCAGAGCAAGATCATCCATCCTTTCCCGTCGAAATTCTTCCAATTCCCATACCTATATACATTTCATAATTAAAAGAAATGAATGAAAAGGATTTTACTTCTTTGTAAAATATTTACAGTTGGGAAATATGAATATGACTGAGAGGAGAAAATGAAAAAGTGAAAGTGGACTTACTACACGATTGTTTTTCAGAAAAACTTTCCCTCGTCCAAAAATATAGTCACCAATTCCAAATTGTAAATCACTAAGAAGAAGACCAGCACCATCCGCCACGTCCCCCCGAAAAACAGGCCACGTAATTAAACTGAGTAATTTGTAGCGAGCCAAGAATCGACTATAGCTCATACTGTACACATAACCCAATTGATTGATTTTGGTCATATCCAATAATCTCAAATATTTAACTTGATGATTCACTAGAGCAGTTTCAAAAAGATTGGGCTGTTTCAATTCATTGGGTTTAATACAATGTACGTAGTACTTGACACGATTCGGTGTCAAATTTTTCAATAAAGAATTTAAGGAAGTTTGTAATTGGGTGGCCGCCGTGGTTGGCTTTCGTTGACGACCGGTTCGGCTACAGGGTGAGGAGGAAGAAGTTTTTCGAGAGCCTTCTGGAAATAATTCTGGCAATATCTGATTGTTTCGAGAAGAATTTAAGATGTAGGCTATTTCATGACGGATGTGATCTGTATTCTTTGGAATGAAATCCCTTAAGTTATAATTCACTGTTCCTGCGTAATGTTTTATCCTGTGTGTGAAACAAAAACAAAAACGAAGAGAAAAAATATATACTTAGTACATTTCTTCATTCATATTTGTATACACTCATCATCAAGCAGGGATTTGTACATCAAAAATCCATACCTAAAAGAATTGTGCGATTGTTTATCATCTCCGCAGCACCGTGTAAGATTTGTTAGAAGGTTTTCTTCATTTGAACCATTCAGTGTGTAGATAAGACCGTGGCTATTCTGCTCAAGTATAATTCAAATGTCATAAAAATTGAAACCCAACTTTCACTACTTTCACCCATAGTCAAATTCCAAATATGAAATACTATATATTATTATATATAGAGAATAAACGAACCTTTTCAATATTGCTGAAATAGGATTCTTTGGTGTCAACAACAATCCAATCCAATCCTTCCCTGAGAAAATCCTCTTGTAATGACCTCAGCTCAATATCGATAAGAACATGTTGCAATTTTTCATTTGTATAATTTATTAAAAATTGTTCTATACTATTATCTTCTAGTATTTCAAAACCATAGAAATCTAAGAATCCCATCCTCCGTAATTTTGTCGTCGGTGGCTGCAAAACAAACGAGAATAAAAATACATTTTCATCAATGGTTTTGGACATGGAGCATTTTCAGACCACAAAGGTCAAGGAATAAGAAATCATTCCTCAGAAATGCATATTAATATTAATCACATAGTAATATGTAAATGAGAGCGTAAATAATAGATCGCTACTCATTGATAGTACGGTATTATAAATTATAGGGCGAGGAAAGGGAAAAAGCTCGCGTATTTTTTGCAGGTTACTGTGAAATCCATTAAACTGCTGCTTAGATCTGCATATCATATGTAACACATTACGAAGGGTGGCAGAGAAGAGAAAACGCTTGTCAAAAGAATTGTAACAGCTTTACATTTCTACATGATTGATGGAGGATTGAGCTTCAAAGGAATAAGAGAGCGAGAGAGAGAGAGAGAGTGTGAGAAGGATGGGAAAAAAAGAGAAAGCAGAAAAGCACTCACGTTAATTACACGATTAACTTCACTAACAATCCAGGTGAAGAGGCGAGAATATAAATTTCGAATCAGAACATCTTTTTCACAGTTGGCCTCATTACAGGTTAACTCTACTTTGTAGTCGGAATTGCGAGTAGTCAAGGCGAGTTTCAATGTCTCAAATGGTACACCCAACAATTCTCCAGACTCCATTAATTCTATATGAACAATTTGTAGTCATTGATACGTTTATACTTATGCAAACACACACAGTGTAACAATATCTGACAATTTATACATCACATTGACTTCTTCTTAATCTCACCGTAATCAAACTCCAGTCCACAGCCTTCGGTTCCATCAATATTTGACACGGGAATAAAATTAACGTTTCCTAATTTTAGTATTGCTGCGATAATTTTGAAAAATTGTGTTCCTATCGACTCACATCTTGTGAACGTGGAAAGAGAGCGCTAGACATATCAAAATATATACAAATATAGAAAAGGAAAATTAGATCAAATTCTGAAATATTCTGTGGTGATTCAGTACAGGGGCCACAGGGGCATGCCCTTCTCCCTGCTTCTTTTTGAATGGTTGAGTAGCAGAACGGCATACAAATGAGGATAATTATTTTCCTTTTGAATCTATATAGAAATATACTAATTACCTTAAATTCTTGAAATCCGGAACGCTCTGTCGCTGAATCTTGTACAACGGTGTTAGTTCGTTGATGAGTTTTGAGTAGAATATAATTGTCGACAGATCGTTGTAGTTTCAATGCTTCTGCAAAATGACAAAAAGTAACGAAATCCATCAGAATATTAGAAATGTATATAGTTTTCCTTACAATTTCCTCGTTTTTTTCATATGTTTTCTCTGCTGTGACTTGAACTTTCTACTTTCTACGTAGTAAAACTTACTTATTAAAGATGGCTCAGCACCAGCAAGTAACAAGTAAAAAATGTGAAAGTTTCTTTCGGATTCATTCGTAGGTTTCTGGCAGTTTGATGCTAACTTTGTTATCCGCCACTGTAAATCCAACACATAATATATATATATATAATAAATAATAAATACGGGTTTTATAAATTCTGAACAAATTACAAACGTACCAAAGTATATAGAAAATCCTGAAAGTTTATACGTACCTTTTCTAAAAGATCTGCAGCACAAACAAATGAAATGAACAAAAACAAATAATTATTCTTAAGCGATTGTAAAGGTTTTAAACTTTGTACATAAACTTTTGTTGCATATATATATACAAATCCGAATGTGGAAACAACTTACAAGTATGTAAAACTCCTCCTAAAGCATCGCCCTTAAAATCAACTTGAATATCTAAAAGTTTACCCTATATATATATACGTTCAAAGAAAACCATGAAATTAATTTTTACAATTTTACATCTTAAACAGTTTTGAATTAAACAATTAGTGAATGACTATATAGTAAAAAAAAAAAAAAGTTTGATGGATTTACAAATCTGGAAGAATTGTCATTTCGGGCAGTTTTAGCATTCCCCATCGCACCCAGGAGAATCTCCACATCTTTTAATTTATTGCCAATAATATCATTGTTAACTAAAAAATCTAAAGCAATCTTGTTAACTTGAGTTTTTCCACTCCCCGACTCCCCTGAGGTAATAAGAATTTGCTCCGCTTCCAATCCATCTACGTTTCTTTGTCGAATGAGGCGTCCAAGAGTGTAGCTATATATATAGAATTAATTTATTCAAAGAAGTCCATCAATACAGTGGAGACACACACAAACAGCTTAATGGAATATAAATGGAATATAAATGAAATGAACGATGGTGAAAGTCAACTTTCACTTTTCTTTCAACATGTGATGAGTAAAAGTACCTATAGATATATATATAAGTACATGTAAAAAAAAATATGGACTTACACATGAGGTGGAAGATCAAATGGGGAAATTGCTCTATATAGTTTCTTAACTTGTTCCGAGTAAATAGATAGAGGTTTATATGGATTAATTGAGATTAAAATTTGATGTCCAATACCAGTCTGCAAATTATGTAAATACATAACATGCACAAAGTCAAACTTTTGATACCATTTAAATTCCTTGTAATAATAATAACAGTAATAACTATATTGATTAATGAAAATGTATTTATATGAACAAAATGACAAAAGACAAAAAATTCATCACATGTATACATAAGAATAAAATTAAATATCAATTTGAAATTCAAAATGTGTATAGTCACAGTCACATATAAACTTACATAGAAAATGTCCCGTCTAAATCGGAGAGTTAGGTTGCCGACGAGAGCCTCTCCAGTGAGGAGATCCAAGTCAGTAGTATCATTGCTCCCAATATTAAAATCATTAATTAAATTTGCAATTTCATGATTTTCTATAGAATAGTAACTGTTCGGCATTCTTGTTGCCTGTTAATAGAAAAGTTTTTGAAAGGTGAATGTGCACATCTTGAATATGATGTAGAGATTAGTTTGAACGGGAGAACACAACACAATTCCAGTCTATTTTATATTGGTAGTAGTAATAGTCGTATTATTATTATTATTATCGTTAGAGACAAGAGGCGACAAGACAAACAAGAAACAAAATAAGCACCACACACAAACACACAAACAAGACGAGAAGAAGAAAAAAGAGAAGACTTTCTCTCTGTGTTCTGTGTGTGTGTCGCTCTCTCGCTCTCTCTCTCTCCCTCTTTCCCTGTATGCTCCCACACACAAAGCCCAACTTTTTTCGTGTTTGACTGTATATATATGAATAAATAAGAAATGGACAAGTTGTCGTTACCATTTAATTGTTTTTTGCGAACAGGATTTAAATACACCATTTGTACAAGTGCATTTTATTCCAACAAAAAACGGATAACCCATAAAAATTATCGAAAAACTGAGACAGAAAAATTGCTCTACTATTTATTGAATGGCTCGATGGGAGAGTATGCGCTCTGACGCTCTTAACTTTCTATATAGCTTATTGATTTTCCCTTTTTAAAAAATTTCAACCAATTTTCTTTTTCAGTTTAATTTTCATTTCCCAGCCAGTCATTCCTTGTTTCATTGAGTGAATTCATTATGAAAAAAATCAAGATTATTATGTACCAAAACAAAACAAAAAAAAGTTTAATACTATTTTTATTTATTTATCCCGAGAAAGTACATTATGTAACGTAAACATCGTATATTTTATTACTACCAACTTTGAAAATTAGTGTACATTTTTTTCTTAAGGGCAACAAAATAAAAGCAAGGGATGGAGAGAGATAGAGAGAGAGAGATGTGTCTACAAGTACGGAATTGAATAGATTGAGAGGTAACCGTTGAATGAGAATGATAAACGATGGGTACAAACTACAGAGACGAAAGTGTGACAATAATATAGATATTTGAGAGAGTCCTGCTCATGTAAATGGTAAGAGTCTATGGTCCATAAAGTAAATGGATATGCAACTACGAGAGACATATGCTGATGCTGGGATATGGGGTTTCTTTTTTTTTTTATATTTCATATTTTCTGGCTTCAGCCTTCTCAGCTCAGCTAAGCTGTGGAGGAAGTCCACAACAAGCCTGAGCTCAAAATGAGACAGAGAGAGAAAGAGAGAGAGAGAGAGACAGAGAGTATATACATTCTACTAACGATAAGAGGATTTGGGAAAATGCGTGAGGTAATTTAAATAAGGTGTAAGGTTAAGCATTAGCCCATTTATCTTGGAAGAGGGGATGATACAGAGCTTATATAGTTTGTATGCAATGAGTGTGTGTCTGTGTCTGTTAGAAAGCTAGAGCAAGAGGAGACAATTGCTATCATATATCATACACACAAGGATTCTATTTAGCCCACATGGAAGGCTGTCAAAAATGAGATTTTAAAACGTCTTTATCGACCGAAATCGCTCTGTGTATATACGTGGTTCATATTATGAGCTCACCAAAATCCGGAGTGATATTATATGAGAGAGATAGTGTATGTGTGTGTCTGTATTTACTTTTTCGGTCGGGTACTATGAATTCACATTCACCCCTTTTTAGTCTTGTTCTTTTGCTTGTTTTCTCTCACTCTCTCTCTCTGCTCTTGATATAATATGAAAGGATATTATGCTTTTCCTGTGAGCAGCAGTTTTTGGTCCAAAGGCCTTGTGCATTTACACATACACGCATAGAAATAAAGAAAGAGAGACAGACTGTGTGTCATACAATTACGACTGCGCATCTGCTAATGCCAAAGGAAAGCTATATGTGTTACATAATAAAATTATATAATACATTTATTCCATTCCAAAAATCTAAAGATGACCAAATAATTGTGTGTTTTTGTCGAATGAAGATCTACTGTTCATGGATTTTTAGACACATAAACTACTAGTACGATACAGACGACAGAAGCAGTACTATACTGGAACAACTATGAGAGTGTGAGCACATCTCCATACGTAATTTAAGAGTGGAAAAGCTGAAACAATGTACAAGCAACGTATAAAATTACGCGTAAAGTTTTTACACACGCATGTCAATGTAAATTCAAATTCAAATTTTGAAATTGAAATGAAATAAAGAAAGACACACGAGAAAGAAAATGAAGTATAAGTATATATATGAACGTTGTAATTGTATTCAAAGGATTTTAGTTATGTGTACAACCAACCCGCCGACGGCGCGTAGTCCATTCACCCGTGTACAATAAAAATACGAGAAGAGACTTTCTCTCGCGCTTTCTCTCTCTCTCTCTCTCTGAATCTTTTCTCATTTTGAGTTTGAGTGAAAATATTTTCTCTATGTACGATAAAGTTGGGATTGTATTTTGAGGAAATAAGAGTTGTGAAGACGAGAGGTAAACAAGACTAAGCACACTACTAAAACCTTTAAAAGAAGGATTTAATTTCCCATCCCCATGTGCGTACAAAAACCAACCATATAATATATATACCATTATATAATATCATACTTACTTTAAAGCTGTCCTAAAACCTCAAAACCAACACAGCAAATACCAAATATGTATAAGTAGGTAGTAGGTATACAATTTTGTATATACTTGTACATTTTCTTGCGTAAACATTCAACAATGTTATTGAAGCCATAGTATATATACTACAGATAGTCTATAGGAAGAGATTGTCAAATCTTATTTGTTATTGCACAAAATCTCATTGAAATTCAAATCAATAAGTATTTAACTTAAATTGAGGGGAAGATGAGGAGAGGACAGTCATTTGATAAATTCCACATACATTGAATACTGATTTCCGGTTTCCAGTACCTATGTATAAGAAATTTAAGTTATTGCACTTTTTGCATTATGATAGAGAGGAAATCTCACGGAGATGTAATATGTACATATAGGATGAAATTAATTCAAATGTTTTTTTTTTCAAAATAGAGTTTAAATTTAAAAGATGTATTTACATATTCATATGTGTATTTAATTTTAATAGAGGTCTGAGGATCAGTCGCTTAAATTTCTCTGATTATTTCTCTCATCCCTCCCCCCACCCCCACTCCCCCAATTGAAGCATTGAGCAAGAGCTTGATGCCGCCGCCCTGCGTAATACAAATAATTTCGGAAAAAAAAATCGTTGAGAAAAATCAATTTCTCAATTTTTGCTCATGACCTGGTATAAGAGGACGGAGGGGTATTAGTGCAATAAACTTCAATCACTTTCAGAGTCAAGTGTAATTTGACATTATGTCATCGTCACTAGTGATACCTGTTTGTATTTGGGGCAAGGACTCTCCTACTCATACAATCAATGCAATTGCTGCAAGTCCCGATTTGACATGTATTGTCACGGGATGTCAAGATGGACACATTTGTATTTGGGATGTCATTCATCCAAATAATGCAAATATTGAATTTGAGGTACAGTTATTTCTTTGTAAATTTACAGTCTCTTACTTACTCAATCTTTAGAATTAAACAAGAAAGTACTCTATCATCCTTTATTTTCTTAAAATATATGCTCATTATTTGTTATTGCTAAATGTGTACATACTTTTACGTGTATGATATATGTATAATGTTTATGATATTATTTATAAGTTGACTGTACACCCATAATGTTATTCGCATAGCGTAATACTCAAAAATTTATGTGCTATTGTTCTTTTTATCTCCTCTGTTCTCTATTATAGATCACACCAAGATGTTTTTTAATTGGACATTCTGGAAGCATTGTGGCAATTGCTTATGTTCGACTGAATAGTGCTTCAACCGATCTCATTGTGAGCTCATCAGAAAATGGGTATAATAACTAAGAAGATTTTTCCTGTGTGCACATTTCGAATCAACAACTATTAATATTGAACAAAATGAATGTGAATGGGATTTAATATACGTACATGTATATGTCTTCTTTCATTTTAGGGAGCTATGTAATTGGGACTCTCTGGATGGAAGATGTCTGGAAACATCTACTCACAAAGCGAATGTGACACATACAAGAATGCAACCATATACTTTAGCTTTCAGTCAAGATCCATTAATTTTTTGTACAGGATTTTATCCCGATGTTAGTCTTATTAATCCAGTCACTTTAGAAACTGTTTTAAATCTACATTCCCATGTAAACCCAGACTGGGTGAGTGCTCTCCATGTTTTGCGTCCGAATAAAAAATTAGGTGAGTTATGCGAGATTTATGCAGAGTATTTTACTATGACACAATAATTAATTAATTCAATTCTCTCCTAAAGAGTTCCTAGTCTAATCTAATCTAATATATATTGAATGGGAATGAATTTGAATTACAGATGATGTAGTGCTTGCATTAACAATAAATGGAACAGTTAAAGTTTGGACAATAAATGAATCAGAGTTTCGTGACCGAGCTCCTCTCTATGAAAATGAATCAAAGCAAATTCGTTTGAAAAATGCTGTACAACTAGTTTGCTGTATTTTTAATAACCGTACAGTTCTCATTGTCACATGGAATGTTTGGCAGGTGTGTTACACTATATATTTTATTTTAATTAGTGAAATGGACTAATTATGTCTATATATATTTGTATTAGGTATATTCTACATTGTGTATATAGTATAACAACATACTTGAACATACTATAGAAGAATGCAAAATAAGACTATGTTTGTTTTCAAATTTCATGTAAAATTTACGTATATTCTTCAAGATCTATGATGCGGGGGATTTCTCTGTATTGGCTCAAGGAAAGCCACCTCCAAATGAAAAATGGCAAGGTGGGAATTTCTTAGCTCCAGATCGTGCTATTCTTTGGGGTGTATCGGGCAAATCTTACTTGTTCAAACTTCCAAATAAGTAAGTTGGTTGTACTATGCGTAAAAGAAGTATATTATCAGTTTGTTGGTGGTTAGGAATGTTCAACATGTTTAAAATATAGTTTTGTATGTGAATATTTCAATACTTACACTGTTTTGTTTTTGATATTAAAGCTGTATTGTAGAATCAAAAGAATTTCATAAACATGCCTTGAAAGAAGATCCATTTTGCTACTGTATTATTGGAGTTCCATCAGCGAAGCCATTAATATCCCCACCTTCTGTAATATATACGATAATTGCACAGCAAAAGATTCTACTTCGTGGAGACGTAAGTGGCAAGTTAGTCTTATGGATTCTACCGGAAGTTACAAATAATCAGTTGAGTCAGCTTAAACAAGATGAAAACTTTCGACCACCCGAATATCCTCCTACATCAAGTAGTAGTCTTCAACAGGCATGGGATTTATTAAAGCCATGTCCTCCGGGAATCTTGGATCAATTTGTAAGATTATATTAATACATATATATATCAGAGAACTGGTTGGAAAAGGAATTTCCCTACTTTCTCATTCAATTCAATAAAAAAAATATTCTTCATTGTCAATATATTTATGTGTACTGAGTACTGACACTTTCCCTGCATTCATATAGGATACAGACGAATGCCGTGGACCATTGTTGACTTGTAGCATCTATTTAGCTCAACAATCACGACTTGTCTGTGGTAGGGAAGATGGTTCAATTGTCGTTGTTCCAGCTACTCATACGGTTATGCTGCATTTACTTCATGGGCGACATCAACAGTATGAAGGTACGAAATTATTATCGTAATTTGTTCAAAGTATCAAATTTTGGGAATGTCTGTGAGAAAACGGGAATGAGAGTATCCATGTCTCACAAATCAAGGCATGGAATCGAGTATATGTAACATATATAACAACATGTAGGTACCATACAGCATTTTGGTTTTATCGACACGTCTTAAATAATGTTTTATTAACGTGCTACTCACGCACTTTTCTATTGCCAACGTATTTTCTTTCTTTTTTCTGAGAAGACGCTTGTTGTAATGATATTATTACTCTGTTTGAAAAGGCAAGTCAAAAGAAACTCGTGGAAAATACAAAGTAAAAGATAAAAAAAACTCGATTGATCTGTATTCCTTTCATAGAGATATTAATAATACTATACAGTTGTGTTTGCGAGTAGGTACATGAACAATATCGTCTACCTTTCCAGTTTTTTTGGCAATGACAATAAAGTATATAACAAAAGTTTTCTGTCTTATGTAAGTAATAAGAATACATGGATAGCATATATTCTTATGCAATACATACAAAGATGCGTATATAGAAACTAGCAAGGATGTGATAAAAACTGTAGGAGTCGTAAAAAATGTACCTAATTCATAATGGCTTCCGTTACGTTTCTTTTCTTGTGTGAAGCTTGAATTGAATTATCAAAGAAATACATGTTAGTTTTCAGATCCAACATGTATTGCATAGGTTTACATTTGACCTAGCCCCTGTCACTAAATTATATTATATTGAACTACATATGTACATATTCTTTGTATGATAACAATTATATTATTATAAATGGCCACATTATGATAACAAACATGTACATATGTGTCTTTTTTATTTTGTTTAGAATGGCCTCTCCATCATCTTCTACTTGGTCACAAAGGAAAAGTAAACTGCTTAGTGTATCCGCATGGTGTTCACCCAAGATATGATCCTGCGTTCATTGGTAACATTTTCCTTATAGTTAATACTTAAAGTGTGTATATGAGTATATACTTAAAGTGTGTATATGAGTATATACTTATGGAACTTTCAATGCTGTTGAAATCATTATCATTTAAATGTTATATGTCTTTGTATCCTTGCTGCACACAGTCTCTGGAGGTCGTGACTTTTCTGTGATTTTATGGGATATCGTCAAATGTGAACTTGTACATCGATTTTGTGTCCATTCGGGGGAAATCACTCAACTTATTGTTCCACCAAATGAGACTAGTGTAAGACAAATACATATTATTTTCGTTTAAAACCAATGATTTTATGTTACATATTTGCAGGATTTGCAACAGCCAAAGTAATAATGACCAGTCAAACAAAGTATTTATTCACTAAAAGATGGAGTTTGAAGAAAGAGAGTTGTAATTTTTTTTGTAATGAAATTTAATCTTAGCCAAGAATCCAGCAGACAGTTTGCAGTGTTTCTACAGACCATTCAGCAGCATTGCTTAGTCTCCGGGAAAATAAATGCGTACTTCTTGCTTCCCGTCATTTATTCCCCATAATTTCAATCAAGTTCCGACCATTAGATGACTTCCTAATCATAGGATGTTCTGATGGCACAGTCTATGTTTGGCAAATGGAAACTGGTAATTTAGATCGTGTTCTTCATGGTATGGCTGGAATTGATGTTCTTCAAGCATGTGATGAAAACGGAAACACTTTACAAAATTCATCTGATCTCCTTGCAAACCCTGCTGTTCATTTCTTCCGGGGATTAAGATCAAGAAATTTAGCTGCAATACGACACGCTGCTCAGGTCATTATTCTGATCTATCTACCAACATACTGATTTATTGAATATATACTTGTAGAGTATAATCAATTATAAATTTTATTATTTTAAAGGACGGAAACGTAAAATATATTGTGCTTACTTTTTAAAGTTTTAATAATTACTCTTATCTCACGTACAACACAGAGAGGACTCCATCATTTACACCAGCCTGGAACTCATACACCGGCCGATCCATTAGATCACAACCGGACGAGAATACCACCGTTGATCATTCAAGGCTTGAGAACAAATACAAATGATCCAGAGTCTCACGTTTGTTTTTTTGATGTCGAAGCTTTGATCATACAATTGTTGAATGATGAGTACAGTGCTGTTAGTCCGTCTACACTCGAAGCCCAAGGATTAATTAGTCAGACAGAATATTGCGTGAGTAATTAAGTTTTCTATTAATGTATAATATATTGTTCTTTTGTTAAATATGTTCGATATATATTCTCTTTCAAGAAAATGACAATTTATCCAATGTTTTTTGTTTTACAGAAAATCTTGGGATTAACTCATTCAGATAGTCCAGATGCACAAAAGAAAATTGCAGGTACATAAAACGACAGCTGGAAGGAATATACTATAATTTCAATGTTTGGAGTTTTCTCGAGTCATTTTGATATTTGAAGCTCGAAATATTACATGCAATGCAATAGTGAGTTTTTTTTCGTTACAGATTTTTTTGGCAAAGTCAAAGATAAAGCAGGAGATATGGAACGGATTTTGAAAGACAAGGACAAACATGGTAAGTTTGGTAAGCTTGGGTTTCTGAACTCTCTCCTTTAAAGTCTCTTAATATTTACATGATCTGTCACGCTTCTTTCTTACGGTTGTGGTACAATAAGGTAATCTCTTTCCTCTTTACTAACACTCTTTAACATGGCTTTACTAATTGGGGGCTTGACATAAATTCACATTTCAGGACTTTTAGCAAAGGTTAAAGAGGGAGCGGAGAAAATTCAAGCAAAAGCGGAGTCCGCTTTGTTGATTAAACAGGAGAAAGAAACTGCATCACGAAAGAGTAAGCTCATTGCTCTTTCGTGTAGAGCTTTATCTGTACTGCTTTTATTCTTCCATTTGCTTACAACTGCAATGTAGATAAACATAAATTTTATCTGTTTCTATCGGGCTTATTGTAACAAAGTTGTTTTTTGAGATCATACTGACCTTTATTTAAAGTTGATTTGTTTTACACTTTATTATTATTATAGATTCCACTGCAAGTTTAGGTCTCATTGATGGAATTCCGAATCAAAGAAGACATCGCAATATGTTATTTGAGTCAACCATTCCTATGGAAATTGCGCAATTACTCCTTAGCTTGCTTCTTGGATGGGGTTTGGATGGAGAATTGGATACGATTTCAGAAGGCCGACTTGGTTTATTAAAACCGCTTGTCCCCATCTCGTTTGGACAAATCTCGAGAGGAGGTACAAACATACATGATACCAGTAAAACATACTGAACCATAATATAATGCATAATTTAGGATGAACCATGAAATTGTAAAAAATGGGAAGGTGAAACCTTTAAAATTTGTTGTCTTGTCTATATACTTTTCTTCTCAGGTTACATGTCAGTAATGTCTCCTACGTGGCGACCCAAAAAACAGATCTCAGATGACATATCTCTCACCCAACGAGTAAAACAGTTTACATCATTACTTCATTGGGAAATCTCTAGTAGTTTAACTACAAATCATTTACTTGCCATCATTGCATTGGCAAATACACTCATGTCAATGCGTAAGTTAGCTTTTATTTTAACAACCATGTATTTATTGGTGTATTGTAAAAAGCATAAATTTTTATTGTTTACATGTTTCTAATCTGAATAACTGAATCATTAATTCTATATCATTTTTTTAATACAGAAAATGCCACATTTGTACCCGAACAAGAGAGGCTAAGAAGGGCCAATCGTCCATCAACACGAACACCACCCTCTCAGGATGATGCTTATGTAACTCAACAAGCGGCCAGTAAACATGGGTGGTCTTTAGTCGCTACAATGCACTGTGTCATGCTCCATGAAAAGTTGACTAAAACCAACTACCAAGAGCCTTTAGTCGAAGCCCTGGCTCTGAGGTGGCAAGATAGATGCGTGGAAATTCGAGATGCTGCTCAAGCACTCCTCTTGGCCGAACTCTCTCGAATTGGTGTGGAAGGAAGGAAAAAATTAGTCGATCATTGGGCTGCTTTCCTACCTACTTACTCGGGTGATGCTTTTGCTATTGCTTCCAATCCCGTTGCTGGACAGACCACGGGGAAAGAAACTCCAAATAAAGCAGAGGAAGAAGTTGAGGATGAAGCGAACAAAGATTTCGATGAAGAAGAAACACTCACAGGTAATACTTGACAAAGCTGTATGCACTGGTTTTGAATTTGAAAATTAAATCATATACATCATATAGTTAAATTATTTAACTTAAATATAGCATATATGGAATTCCACGTATATGAAATCATTTTTTTATTTTTTATAGATCCAATGAAATCATCATATGAAAATAAGAGAAAACAAACGACTGCCATTATCCTACTTGGAGTTATTGGAGCAGAATTTGGACAAGAGATTTTAGGTAGAAATGTTGATAATAGGCGCAATGCTGGTGGAATTGAAGGATTTGGTGTTGGAAATAGCAATTTGGCACGACTCACAAGTATGTAATTACTTATTTAACATAAGTTATGTGTATTGAATATTTAAAAAAATGAAAGATTAATTAATGCACTGTAGGTATAACTTGATGTATAATTCCTTATTTATTCTTTAGGTAAATCCCTAACGTACTTGTTACTAAATCCACCTGGAGCAAAGTCAAATCCTTATTCGAGTCTTCGTCGAGCTGCCATTGACTTGATCGGAAGAGGTTTTACAGTTTGGGAGCCATTTTTAGACGTGTCCAAAGTTCTTCTTGCTCTATTGGAGCTTTGTTGTGAAGCAGATCATTTGGTTCCAAGGTATACAGTAAAATCAAAAAATGATACTAATTATAGTACCTAAACTTTTTGGTTTAATTTTGGGTATAGTTAATCAGTAATAATAATTTTTAATTAATAATTATTATCTATTGCTTTTATAGCATGTCATTTGGATTACCATTGACTCCATCAGCGGATGCATGTCGGACAGCCCGGCATGCTCTTACTTTAATTGCAACAGCAAGACCGGCTGCTTTCATTACAACAATGGCCAGAGAAGTTGCTCGCTATAATACGTTACAACAAAATGCGCAAGCCATTCAAATCAATTTGAGCAATGTCATTTTAAATCGATCAAAGCCAGAAATTTTAAGAGTTATTGAACTACTCATCGAGAAAATGCAGAGTGAAATTGTTGAATTAATAATTGAAGTTATGGATATTGTACTTCATTGTGTTGATCATGGTCATTTGAAGACACGAGGTTTAGCAGAAGTTTTCCCTGTACTCTGTCGATTCTCACAAGTTAGTCATTGCGCAGCAACTAGAAGAATTGCAGTAGGAGCAAAAAATGGAAACTTGGCCATTTATGAACTTAGATCCAGTAAATGTCAAAATATTACAGCACATTGTAGTCCCTTAACCGCCTGTGCTTTTGGTCCCGACGGAAAATTCCTTGCTAGTTACACTTCTACAGAAAATAAAATGTCATTTTGGCAGGTGAGTCTAATATCTATGTACGTATACTTTCGAAATTTCGTAGTGTCCGAATTACCAAAAATAAATGCATGTATGATGTCCTGTATTTCTCCCTTTACCACAGCAATAATTCATTTGTTGTTTTTTTATTTCGTGTAGCAATCAAATAGTGGGATGTTTGGTTTGGGCCATACTCAGACAAGATGCGTCAAAACAATCAGCACAATTCCATTGCCTGAAAATTTGAAAAATTCTCTGCGAGGTCCAAAATTAATTTGGACTGGAAGTCGAAATGTAAGCTTGCTGCTAGGAGACGGATCTGAGAATCGTTATGGTGTTTAAAAATGAAATGTATGTGCGTAAATAAGTACATATTATACGGATTGTAATTTTAATTTTTAAGTCATGTATATCATATTATATATATAATATATACTATACTATAATAGTATAGATATTTGAGAGATTTATTTATTATCGAGCGCATTTAACTATTATATTAGCGTATTAGCTTTAGCCCATTCCAAATGATATAATAACAATGATAATAATATAAAAGATAAAATATTATTACATTATTATGCTGATTTATTACTGTATGATTTCATGTAATTGAAATTGAGTGGAAAAAACTGTAATAAAATTCTAAAACGCTGGAATTCCAGTTATTCCTCTACCAAGAATAAGCGCATGAATGTCACTTGTGCCTTCATATGTATTTACGGCTTCCAAATTCATGACATGACGGATCACATGGTATTCATCGCTGATGCCATTCCCTCCTAGCATATCCCTTGCGACACGAGCTGATGGAAATTAAGATTATGTTACAATTGCTACTACACAGATCAATCAGTTACAATTAAATTACCACAGTTAATAAGAATACAAGTTGTCTTACCGATTTCGAGACTTTTGGCACAAGAATTCCTTTTGAGGATGCTTATTTGTTCAGGTATAATCATATTAGAATCTTTTAGTCGTCCAAGTTGATGACAGCTTATTAAACCAATGCTGATTTCTGTGAGCATGTCTGCGAGTTTCTTTTGAATCAATTGATTACTCGCCAAAGGACGTCCAAACTGTTTGCGATTCAACGTGTACTCACGAGCAGTTTCAAAACTAAAGAGACGATTACAAATTAGATCTATACCTAAATGTATATTATAGACTGGAATCATAATTATATAATTATATGTAACTTATAAATTATAAGGCGAAAGAGTTATTTGGTTTTCTCACCAAAATTCTGCAGCTCCTAATGCACCCCACGCTATTCCATATCTAGAAACAATTGTTACTTAAATTACGTATTTATATGAATTTTACATTATAGTTTTACATGCTTAATACCAATAACACTCTTTTATCTATACCTTGCATTCGATAGACAAGAAAATGGGCCCTTGAGACTTTTGACATTCAATATGTTCTCTTCTGGAACAACAACATCTTCCACTGTGGTTTGAGATTGACAAAAGAAATTAAATAGTTATAATATATGTATTTTAATCTTTGAATGTTTAGACATTTTATTTATAAGTCAGTTCAATACATTTGAAATGACGAATTTGTGGAAATCTCTTATTTGGGCGAGACTTCCACCTTGAATTGGAATTGTGAGCGTGATCGAGCCGATGCAAGAGGATTCACAGGGAGGCGAGTTATAATTACCATTTTTCACGATTATCCCTTTCAGTATTGTTATCATAATGAATTGTTCTTGCTATAATACCTTTTTTTTGTAAACTAAGAATTTATACCTTAAATAATTAAAGTTGTCTTATTTTAACAAATCACTTACTTACAATCATCCCTGTTTCACTTGCTCGGAGAGAGAACTTTCCTTCAATTTTCGGTGTACTCAATCCAGACATGGATCGATCAAGAACAAAGCCATGGATTGTATTATTTAATTTCCCCCATACAACGAACACATCTGTAAAAAAAATTCAGGCCGCGCAGTTATAATCAGTACCCACACTTTTTAGTATATATGTATTTATCGTTAGTATAGTGAGTAATGAATGAAAATTGGACATGTGTTGTACCTGCAATCGGGGAATTCGTTATCCATGTTTTTGATCCATTTAAAATATAGCCACCATTTAAACTTTTGACAGCCTTAGTCTCCATACTGCCAGGATCCGAACCATGATTTGGCTCAGTTAGTCCAAAACATCCAACAAATTCACCAGTTGCTAATTTTGGAAGATACTTTTGTTTCACACTGTCATTCGCAAAAGCAAAAATGGGATACATGACGAGACTAGATTGGACGCTTAGTGCCGAACGATATGCTGAATCAACTCTCTCTACTTCTCGGGCAATTAAACCATAGGAAACGGAAGACACTCCAGCGCAACCATACCTATGAATAATATAAATTAGATTGATGTATAATAATTCAAAACACATTCTAACTAAATGGAATTATATTTGGAGTCATCACTGTATAATATATATATATGCGTGTAATAAATAGTGCTTTACCCTTTAATTGTAGACCCTAAGAGTCCCATGGAACCCATTTCCGTAAAAATTTCTCGATCAAACTTTTCATGTCGATTTCCCAACAAGATTCTTGGCATTAGCTTGTCTTGACAATAAGTTGCTGCATTCTTTTGAATGAGAATTTCTTCTTCGGTAAGTAAAGACTCCAAATTCAAAGCATCTCGGTAATTAAACATGGATGCGTGACGTTTCGTAATTAGATTAAAATTTTGAGAAATTCTTTGAAGAATCTTCATTATGATGATAAGGCAATTAAAGGTCTTTATACGTTACGCAATTATTACGTAATGACGGCTCACTTTATTTGGAACTACGAAAGTAAAAGACCACAAGCTTGAAACTAGTCATTATTTTGAATGTAAATTACATTATTATGTAATATTTATATAAATGTCAAAAGGTTATCTCATGTGTAATACTTCACTGTCAGAGATATTTTCACGTGTGCTTGGGTTTCGCCGGGAAAAGATTTTTACTTGGCTTTTCACATTCCGTTTTCTGTTCACAGAACTGCATGTGTGTTTGGAGTTTGGATATATAGCCAAAAGTCGTTACTTTTATTTTCCTGAGGAAAATTTCCTCTGTTCATGATAGATAAGAAAGTTCAAAGCTTTATTTGTATTTATTTATTGTTGTGATTTGTAATTAAAGATGGATTGCAGTACTCCCATGAATCTCTTGGTTGAAAAATTAAATCCATCTGTAAGGATAGGGTGGGCTAGAATTTGTTATAATTATCAAAAAGAAGCGACCAATTTAATGTTGAAGTTAAATAATCTCGTCATGGGTAATAATGAATCATTTAACATGATTATTATGGGACCGGCAGGCTGTGGAAAAAATACAGTAAGTTGTATGAGATTATATGTTCTGTATGATGTATATGTACATCTATTATATATCTTATAACAATTCTTATTATTTCATATAAATATAAATCTGTAATTATTAGCTTGATTGACATATTATGTGTGACGTTAATTTTTTTGTTTTGTCTTGTAGTTTTTTGAGAGTTGTATTGGAGAATTAAGTATGTCGACTGAATTCCACAGAAGGCGAAAGATAATTCGGTTAAACGGTTTAGTGTGTGGTAGAGATTTGAAATCTTCTATTAATGAAATTTTTAGCCAGCTTAGAATTTCTGATCCAGGGGAAAAAGACCCCGTTTCCTTTGATGGTACGTAAAATTTATTTTTTATCAAAGTGAAATAGTAATTGGATTTGTTATATAGTACTTATAGCCAGTAATTAAAATTCTTACATCTTATATACATATAATATCCCAATATTTAAGTATATATTTATGTTGTTTTTGCTTGTAACATTTCAGAACGCCTAGATTCGGTGCTCGAGTTACTTCGCTCAAAGCTTAGTCAAAGTGGTTCCGAATCAAGGATTTGTATTTTTCTACTCGACAAACTAGAATTCTTTTGTGAAGGAGTTCAGCTCTTACTTTACAATTTACTAGATGTTTGTGCCAGTGGTCAAGTAAAAAGAAATATATACATACATACACACATCATACTTAATCAGAATTAATGAAAACTGTAACCAGTGTCTGAATATGTACAGGTAATATTTTATTCAAGCATTGTTTTCTTGTTTTGTCAAATATAGGGATGCTTAGGAGTTGTTGGATTAACATCTCGTGTCGACATAACAGAAATGTTTGAAAAACGAGTTAAATCCAGATTTTCTCATCGTATTATTAATTTAGTTGGTGGTCGAACGTTTGAAGACTATTTGTCCATGGCACAAAAACTGATGTTGCTACAACATGATGATGTATCCGCACCCACCACCGTACGAAAAATATTGACAAAACTATATTAACCGAAAACTTATTGTGAGGGTATATTCATATGGAAGTTGACATGATCTTTTTGATAGCATGAAGACTGGAATAAGAAAATGATACCAATAATGAATAGTCCACAGTCACAAAGATACCTCAAAATGCTCTTTGATACTGATAAATCAATTGGACGTCTTTCCATGTTTCTGGTATACTTATTGCTTGTACACTAATATCAAATTCCTATATGGATAACGAATGATTTGCATTTGTATATTTTCAGATTAATCACTGAATTCCAAAATATTTATTATTTTTTTCTCCCATAGTATGAAGTTGCGTTATCATCTAATACCCAATCTGAAATTCCTGCCAGTATTGTTAAAGTATGGGAAAGTTATAATACTAGTTCGAAAGTTCAACAGTGTCTGGATCTGACAGTTTATGATCTTTTATTAGTAAGTCAACAAAATTTGAAGATCTGTACATAGTTTTATACATTTCTATAATTAAAAACATTTTGTCATTGTTTTTTCAGGTAGTGGCGATCAAGAAATTATATCCTAAACCATTTCAATATGATAATTTGTGGGGGGAAATTTCCACAATAGCTGCAACATTTAAGTTGGGGAGAAATGATTTACTACCGTCATTTAGTACACTAGAGGTAAAATATTACGACAAGATACAGAACCTAACATTTCTGCCATTGCTAAATAATATTCATTTAATTCTAACTCTAATGAACCAGGCTATGGAGCTAATTGTACCTATTCGGGTTGGGGGATTGTTGAAGAATGATAAAAGCCTCTATAAAAGCAACTTATCTGTGGAAGATATAAATAAAGCATTAAAGACTTATCCAAACATCCCCAGCAATTTTCTACAAGTCATCTAAAAAAATTAACTTTTGTTTATACAGAGTCTGCAATTTACAGACAGTTTTTACTTTTTTTACATTCTGTGATTCTACTGCGTCTCAATTTTTTTCCTTTTTTTTGATACGCAAGCATTCCGACAATATTTGTGACTGTCAATAATTTAAATTACTATAATATTAATTCAAGTACATCACTTTATAAACAGAAATTAACTGTATGTGTATAAATCTTCGCTATATTCTGTATTCTCGTTAAAAAATTTTGTATTGAATTCTTTTATATATGTACATAGTATGTACTACATACCTATATAAATATATTGCATATTGCTAATGAAAATGACTGAAATATAACAATAAAAGTTTAAAAACATTAATATTTGCTTAAAATACAAGGTAATTTAATTTAATTTACCACATTGCCTCCAATATTTATTATCATTTTAAACAGATCTATTTTAATCATTATACAATTTGAGACACAGATTGTGAAATATACCTTCTGATCATGCTCATGAGGAATGAGCAACAGTTGTTCAATTCCTATACATTCTTTCCCATATGGTTTCATTACACACCACAGAGTGGAATGTAGTTGCGGAGAAAAAGGTCGTGTGTTCATTTGCAGTTAAATCGAGTTAAAAGTGAGTGAAAACATTTAGTCATATTTTTAAAAGTACTTCTCCATTAACTATACAGTGAGAGACACACCCAAAGGGTGTATAAAAGTTTCCAGTAAGTTACATTTTATGAATTTTATCGTCATATTACTACTAAGTATTGACAAAATATAATATTTGAGTCACTTCGATATACTAATAACCGATATACATTTTTAAAATATACATAACAAATAAAGTAAAAATAATATTTTATAGATATTTCATAGCCTTTCAAAGAAAAAAAACTTTGAATATTGAATGTATAGTCAATTCTTTAATCCAAAAAGTAGGGCTTTTGCTTATACTTAAATATTTACAACGTTTTATATATAGTACACATACAAGAATGTTTTTCATCTTAAAGTATTATTGAAAATATTTGCATATATGTGTTGTTTTTGTAGGAAACCATGTCTTCCCTATTTCAAAGTGAGGAAATGACCCTCGTCCAGCTCTTTTTACAGAGTGAAGCTGCTTATAGTTCAGTCTCAGAACTTGGAGAATTAGGATTGGCACAATTCAGAGATGTAAACAATACTTTTTATATTCCTTTTATTCATAATTCATAAAAATTGTTGAAGGCTGAAATTTATGATCCACGTATATAATCGTCTAATAAATCACATTGCAGCTTAATCCTGATGTGAATGCATTCCAAAGGAAATTCGTCAATGAAGTTCGACGATGTGATGAAATGGAAAGAAAACTCCGTTACTTGGAGAAGGAGATTAAAAAAGATGACATTCCAATGTTGGATACGGGCGAGAATCCGGATGCACCCCAACCTCGAGAAATGATTGATCTTGAGGTTTGAATCAAACTATATCACGGTTAAATTTTTATGATAAAATGAATTAAGAATTTATAGCTATATTTGTAATGTGTAAAATAATTTGTTGTATATACCACAGGCCACATTTGAAAAGTTAGAAAATGAATTGCGAGAGGTTAACCAAAACGCTGAAGCTCTGTAAGCATATTATAAAGATGAAAATATGTATTTAGTATAAATCTGGAATATTGTACAAATAATTTAATTTGTTATCTCGTTATTATTTAGGAAGAGAAATTTTTTGGACCTGACTGAACTACGTCAAATTCTTAGAAAAACGCAAGTTTTCTTTGATGAGGTTGGCTAAAAATATCAATCAATCGATTATAGTTACTTATATAGCAGTAATGATAGTAATTACGCTACTATTATATGCAAGTATGTTGTATACAGTGTATTGTACTTGTGATAGAAGCCAAAAATTAGTACTATTTTTATTTATTATTGATAATCATAAAATACTATTTATCATAGAATTATATAAAGTAATTAATTAATTATTGCTAGTACAATATTATGACATACAGAAACTCTTCGCTTTGTAGCTTCATTTAAATCGCTAAAATATCACAAAGTATTTAACCAATTTTTGCTCTGCTCTAACGCACAAATACACGCTCGCCTGCACGCTCCCAAAAATCAAAATTCTTTAATATATATATATAGTATTATATAGCTATTCTATAAAATCCTATATAATTTATGCGTAAGCGTATTTCTTACAAGTACAAAATGTATAGTTGGTTTTCTTTCTTTTTTTGCAAAAAGTAATGTCTATATTATTACTTTTGTAAATGTTTTGTTAAAAGTTGTGCACGAAGTATCTATCTGTATAAGACCAAAAAATCAATTGCATGAGAGATGCTGACACTCGAAAAACAATTGCATGCTAGTCAGAATGAAGCCAAATTATCTTTCTGGACAAAAGAGACAAAAAAAAATTGTTAAACTTCGAAAAATAGATGGGTGTAAATACTGCACCATCATCCGCGGATCAATCACCAAAAGATGACGAAACTTTGGGACTGCTAGATCACGAACATCGCCAAGCCGCTCCACAACAGTCTAATAAGTTGGGGTAAAAAAAAAATCCAAAAATAATTTGAAAAAACATTTTCTTTTCGACAAAAAAAAAGATCTGAAAGCTAACAAGTACACACTACACACTCATGGCAAATTGCTGGTGGCGGTCAAGCTCTTCTATCTTTTAATAATATCTCTCTCTATATATTTCATGTACGCATGCTGGTTTTTATAGTTTACAAGAATTTTTTAGAAATTCATAATCCTTTAGAGCAAAGCAAAAAAAAAATTTATCGCGCATTCTAGTTTTTTTTTTTGTTTCGTCTTGTTTCGAAATCTAGAGAGACTTTAAATGTATTTTAATTTTCTTCAGCTGATTAGAAGCTACTAGCGATAGAGAAAAGACAAAGATTAGACAAGTTTTATAGCAATTATTACAAACGAAGGCTAGTAATAGTAACTAATAATTATACATAAATATACATATTGTAGTCTTAATTATTAGTTTTTTTTCGTTATTTTTTTTTGTTACCATGAAATTATTATTTAAAGCGCGAAGGAGAAGATAGTGCTCCGATAGTCGGAAGTCGCACTGGTGAAGAGCCATTTTCTGGGCGCATAATTCCAGGTGCTGCACCCGGCGCTCAATTGGGGTAAAAACTTGTACATAAAAAACCTTAACACTTTGGAACACAAAAAAACACCATGTGAAACTTTAATTTTTTGTTTTGTAAATATAATTTCAATTGGGAATATCTTATTATACCGTCTGCCTATGATTATTGTGATAATGAGTGCATTCATGCAAATAGATTTGTTGCTGGAGTTATTCTGCGTGAAAGGCTTCCAGGATTTGAGCGTATGCTATGGCGAGCATGCCGTGGAAACGTTTTCTTACGTCAGTCTGAAATTGAATCACCATTGGAAGATCCTGCATCTGTAAGGAGATGGAATACTATAACCTATATCAACATCTCCAGTTCATAAAACTAGTTGTTATATGTACATGATATTAAAAATTTTCATTGTGATTCTTCGTTAGGGTGACTCTGTGTACAAGACAGTGTTCATCATCTTTTTCCAAGGGGATCAATTAAAAACACGAGTAAAGAAAATATGTGAAGGATTTCGGGCTACACTATACCCATGTCCTGAGACTCCAGCTGAGCGAAGAGAAATGTCGATTGGAGTTATGACGAGAATTGAAGATTTAAACACGGTAAGAGAAATTGAAAGCTCGATAAGTTTACTTTATTTTAATAGTCTGGAAGATTATATGTATATTAACCTAACCTAATTTAGTTGACTAATTCTTATTTCCTTCATTCTCACATATTATACAGGTTTTATCTCAAACTCAAGACCATCGTCATCGTGTACTTATTGCTGCTGCAAAGTCGATCAAGACTTGGTTCATTAAAGTTAGAAAAATCAAGGCCATTTACCATACTTTGAATTTATTCAACTTGGATGTGACTCAAAAATGTCTCATTGCGGAGGCTTGGGTACCTGTAACTGATTTGGAAAATATTCAGATGGCACTTCGTCGAGGCACTGTAATTACAATAAACTACTTAAACTTTAGGCTATTTGAACCAGTGTAGTAGTTGATAATGATGATGATGATGAATTATTATTTGCATACATGTACATACATGTGTCGTTGTCTTTTTTTTAAGGAACGGTCTGGGTCATCAGTACCACCAATTCTAAATAGAATGGATGCGCCCGTAAACCCCCCAACATTCAATCGATTGAATAAATTTACTCGTGGGTTTCAAAATTTGGTTGATGCGTATGGAATTGCGAGTTACCGGGAAGTGAATCCTGCTCCGTACACAATTATTACATTCCCATTCTTATTCGCTGTCATGTTTGGTGATGCTGGTCATGCTCTAATAATGCTGCTCTTTGGCGCATGGATGGTCATTAAAGAAAATAGTTTGATTCAGAGCAAAATCAAAAGCGAGGTAATTAGAGTATTATTTTATGTACATATACAATTTTTGTAAGGGTTAAACTTTAAAATAAGACAGTAATAGACAATAGTAATAATAATGAATAAAACACATTTAAATTTTCTAGATCTGGACAATTTTCTTTGGTGGACGATACATTATTCTACTGATGGGCATTTTCTCATTCTACACTGGGGTGATTTATAATGATGTTTTCTCAAAGAGTATGAACGTATTTGGATCTTACTGGGATATACGTAAAGCTAATTACTCCTACGAATACATTCACGAGCAAAAAAATGTCATGTTGGATCCACGAACTACTTATCATGATTCTCCATATCCGATTGGATTGGATCCTGTATGGCAGCTTGCAGATAACAAGATTTCATTTTTGAACGCTTACAAGATGAAGATTTCTATCATCATTGGAGTCATTCACATGTTTTTTGGTGTCATGTTGAGTCTTTGGAATCATGTTTATTTCAAGAAACCATTGAATATCGTTTGCGAATTTATTCCTCAGACAATTTTCTTGCTCTTCCTCTTCATGTACCTCAACATTCTAGTTTTTCATAAATGGGTGAATTATTCAGCGAATGGGGGTAAAAAATTTTTTTTTAAGTTAATTAATTACAATTATAATTAAAACACTGCCGCATTTAATGAATAGATACATGGCTTATGTATGTGTGGTCTGAGATTTGTTTATATATTTTAAAAGTGTTACTCATTTTTTTTGTAATTTCCAGGTATTGAATGGGGTCCACATTGTGCTCCATCAATTTTAATTACATTCATCAACATGGTACTTTTCAAGGGAGGAGAAAAGCCTGATCATGACTGTTCAGCGTACATGTTTCCGGGACAAAACATTATTCAAAAAGTCTTGATTATTGTGGGTCTTCTCTGTGTACCCTGGATGCTCTTTATTAAACCTTTTGTCCTTCGATCTCAACATGGAAAACAAATGAAGGTAAACTCACTGATGCAAAATATTCCCCCTGGTTCAATATTGAATAATAAATAATATCATTTTATTTTTTCATGTATAGGCTCGACCATTGAACAATGTTGGAGATGTTGAAAGTGTTCAACCGAATGGACACGGTGGTGGTGGGCATCATGGACATGAAGAAGAATTTGAATTTAGTGAAATTTTCATTCATCAAGCCATTCATACTATTGAATATGTTTTGGGATCTGTTTCTCATACAGCGAGTTACCTTCGTTTATGGGCTCTCAGTTTGGCTCATGCACGTAAGTGAAAATTCCAGGTGTATATACTTTCTTGTTGTTCGTCTCCTTTAAATATGTATGTGACGACACTTTTATGTATTAAATCTTTCATTTTCAGAATTATCTGAAGTTTTGTGGTCCATGGTCATGAGGATTGGTCTGGCTCAGAAAGAATGGTGGGGTGGATTCATATTGTTTGCAATTTTTGCGGCTTGGGCTGTACTAACTGTCAGTATTTTAGTACTTATGGAAGGACTTTCTGCATTCTTGCATACTCTTCGTCTTCATTGGTGAGTTTTATATGCATATGTACATGAGATTTAAATCTTAGTTATAGTTTCTGTGGGATGTAATTTTTTTCAAATGTATTTATAGGGTGGAATTCCAGTCAAAATTTTATATGGGTCAAGGATATTTATTTGCTCCATTCAGTTTTAAAGACATTCTCATTCAAGCAGAAGAGACGGATGAATAAAGAGAAAGTTGAGAAAGTATATACAAAATTGTAAAAACTAAAAACCTATTTCATGAGTTGAAAAGCTACAGTAGTTTAGTGATGTATATTATAAAGTCAAAATATTGACAGAGCTAGAAGTATGTAGTAGTAAATCAATTACGTTGTAGTAGAATATTATATATGGTTTTGATTCTGTGCGTGTCATTTTTTTCCCTGTTGTTTTATTCTTCAGTTCAATTTTAATCAATTTATAAATGTACAATATGTAAGTGTATTACATTATAATATTATGAAACCTGAACAATGAAAAAAAACAAATGTCTTCTACATATCTGTGTATGGATTATAATATGTATATCTAAATATATATTATATATATCTACTTAGGTACCTCTTTAATACCCTGTGCTTTTTTCGAGAATATAAGAATTGTTATTTCATGATGAAACTATTTAATTACAGTTGCTATGCAATCCATTGTACTCTATATACTATCGCATTCCATATAATATATAAATATAATCTATTCTATTCGACAAAATATATATATAATCAATTAATCGCACTATCAAATAAAGAGCATGAAACTGAAAATATTATTGGACTGTCTGTCTCAATCCGTATCACATGCTTTGCAGTCTCATTACTTGTGCTCACAAAATGGCCAAAAGAATAACAACCATCTAAATCCCATTTCAGTCCGTCCGTCTTAATAATTGTTTTACCACAAAGAGGAATGATTCCACAAGTTAATTTGGATTTGGTCAATTCAACTTCCTGTGGATCTTGGCCATCCCGTGAAGGGGCTACTGGAAATATAATGTTTTTGTGATCATACAAGTACAATTCACATTCCATCCCAGCTGCACATGATACAAGCAAGGTATTCAAATTGGCCATTAATTGATCCAGCCTGCCTGTTTGATTTGAAGTCAAAGCCAGGATCGTCTTTGGACCCTGTGCATGTTTAAGAATGATTTGGAACGCTTTAAAAAAATCTGTCTCATTTTGGTCTGGTGTGTGGATGATTTGCAAACTGTCAGTTTTGAGGCTCTCATTTGTGACGTAAGCTAGCACATCCGGTTCTATACTGTCAAAATCTCCAGAAACAATGTTTGGCAAAGCAAGTTTTAAACCGGTGTTCAATAAACGTAGTTTATACCAAACATTTGTTCCACCATCCACAGCCAATCTCGTACTAGCTGAAAAATACATACATATAAAGTATATATATATATATATAGTTGAATATTATAGATATCTATATAGTTAAGAATTTTCAAATTTCTTTTTGGTTCATTTCATGTATAATTATCTGTATTGCTACATCCCAAGTCTTAAGTACTTATAAATATTAAATTTTCACTCACCATTATTCCAGATTTGAGCAAAATATTCTGCATTTCCAATGTCTCCATTATGATTAAGTAAAATGACACTATACGGTTTTTTCAATATCTTGAGTGGTGAGATTGTCATGCTTTAATAGAATTTTTAGAAACGAGACAATTAATGAATAATTAATTACTTATTTGAAAAAATTATTGCAGAATCAACACTCAACCGAAGTACTCATTATAATTTAATACAATTGTCATATATACACACGTGGTATGAGTCATATAGATACATAAAAAAGTTCGTTGAGCGACAGCGCCCTAAACGAAATGAACAGGATAGTTTTTAAGTCTCTCATTATAATTTAAAATGATTGACAAAATAGTTTTATTAGTTGCTGTAAGTTTAACTATAATTATCCCTACAATTAACTCTTATGGTAAGTAAAGTTTTTTTGTACCATTGTGATTGTTTTCATAGCTTATATTGAAATACTCTAAACAGTATATACGCGTAAACATTTGCAAATTCAATGCCCCTCGTAACATTATGTCAATTTATATCACTTTTTTTATTACTCATTGTTTGTTGTTTAGATTATTGTGAAGAAGCCTTACTTGATTCCGCTGTTAGCATAACTGCAACCAGGTACAGTATTAACTGTATTAACTGAAATCTCATCTTTACGTACATATTTACTTAAACTCCTTGTCTATTAACATACGCATGTGAATACAAAGGGGTTTGCAATTTTAGCAGTACAAATTTTGGCGTATATTTTATTTCTATTTTATTTTCTATAGTAAATTACCCGGCCGTGGAGCTGAGAATGCCCGATTAGACTGTAAGCAAATGTTATTGTTATTATAGAATAATTAAAAATTTGAAAGAAAAAGACCTTATAAGTACTACAATTTAAAATAGAACATTTTATCCATCCTATATTACATATATACTACAAAGAACTACTGCTACCTATACATTTAATTTCCTATATGAGACCAGAACTGGATTGTTAATAATTATTATTAGGAGTGATACGAGAGGAAAAAATATATAGTAGGTGATCGAGAAGTTTGGAATCACAAATAAAAAACATGAAGCCACAAACACGTTGGGCTTTTCATCTCCCTGACTGGAAACCAACATTACAGACGATGAATTTAGTATCTCGTTGTATTCAACCAGAAGAACGGGCTAGAATATCAAAATTTCATTTTCAACGAGATGGAAAGGCATCACTAGTTGGTAGACTCATGATGAGAAAATATTGCAGTGAATTATTAAATCAACGGTACGATACTCTCAAGTTTATTCGAGATGAAAATAATAAACCAACGTTGGAGACAACAACGAATGAAAAAAACATTTATTTTAATGTGAGTCATCAAGGAGATTACGTAGTTTTAGCCGGAAGTTCGTCATTCAATGTTGGAGTGGATATAATGAAAATTGAGCACTCTGGTGATATTCCAGAGTTTTTTCGTCTCATGAAACGACAATTCTCGCCATTTGAATGGTCTTCAATTAAATCCTACGAGTCGGATCATCTCAAGCTAAAAGCCTTCATTCGGAATTGGTCATTGAAGGAATCCTATGTGAAAGCTGTGGGTACAGGGATTGTCTTTGCACTGGATCGTATGGATTTTATAACAAAGTCCGAATTGGGACAAAGTGTCATCACCGATACACAAGTGAAAATTGATAAAAAGCTCCTCACGGATTGGGTATTTGAAGAATCCATGCTTGATGATGAACATGTTGCTGCTGTTGCTGTCAATTCTACTCTTGCCAATAGTGAAATGGAAAATTCAGATCTAAAGTTTCAATTCATCAGTTTTGACCAATTAGTTTCTAATGCCATGCCGTTTGGTAGCACCGATGACAAGTTTTGTGCAGATTTTTTGGGAAAGCCTTACTCGCCTAAAATGATGTGATTTTTATAACAATATTCTTAATAAGAATTTCTTATTATACAACTTTGGAATCAATTTTTGAATGATCAAATGGTAGTAATAAATCCAGTTCTGGTTTACATGGGAAATTTGTTTTTTTTTCTTTGTGCACTATATTCTTATATAAGTCAAAAATTATGATAGTACTCTTGTTAAGTATATATTATAATATATGCAAATATTCATGTCATTCAGTACCGAAACCATCAAAATACTTGGATGCGTAATTTGTGCGAGTGTATGTATGCCAGCTTGTAATTTTGTTTACGTTTTTTCCGTTTTGTTTTTGCATTAACATTTTTTTTTTTAAAGAAAACTGAAACTTAATGGTAGACACAAGTTAATATTTTGATTTGATTTGATGGCATTTTTGATGAAAATCAATAGTTTTCTACAGTTGATATATTATGAGTTGAGTTTGCATGCATTTTTTTTTGTTTTTATTAGCTCTTAGTGCGTTCACAGCGGCTAGCTCAGACTTTGACCAGTATTTAACTATTGACCTAGGACGTCCAAGGAATTTAACCTCCATTGCAACTCGTGGACGATCTCACTCTTATGAGTTTGTGAAAGAGTATGTAATCAGTTTTGGGTTTAATGGTCTCGACTTCTCGGATTATAAAGAGAATGATGGATCAAGGAAGGTTAGATATTCTTTCCTCAGCTATTCCAAGATCATGTACAAGTACATGATATATATAAGTTTATATAAATATAAGATTTAAGATCGTTGTTTATGTAAGAAACAAATTTGTCAGCTACGAACTCTTTTCAATGAAAAGTTTTCACTAACGTCTTTTCCTGAGTATGTTGAAACTATATTTGGAAGAAGGTACACGGACAATTTCTTTGTAGGTATAAATAAATGCGATGCATGAAATCTTGAAATTAAAAAGTAATAACAGATGATGTATATATTATACTTTAGTCATCATGCAAGTAAATGTCAACCTCTGCTTTCTTCCTTGTACTTTCATTCGTTATTAGCGAGTCGCTAACTTTCACCTTTTTTATTTGATTTATTTCCCATGCTATATATCGTTTTTTAACTCGTAGTAAATGATTATTTTCTTGACACGCTCTAATCGTTTTATGAATGTAGTAAAACATGGGAAACAAACTTTAATGAATGAACGAATAGCATTCTGAAAACTAAAACTGAAATGGTGTGATGGAATATAACTGATATAACATAACTGATTTCTAGCTTCTTTACAAGTTGTGCAATTTTGTGGTACATAACTTTTTTCTTCTTTGTAAAAAAAAAACTTTAAATTTTAGCAAATGGAAGAGGACAGCAAAATTGTTGGATTCCCCTTATTTCAAACTATCATCAAAATATACAAATACAATTTCCTAAATCTAAAATTCTTACCCGTATAGCAACGCAAGGTTGCAATAAAACGGGCTATGTTGGTGAATATGCTTTAATGGTGGGATATAATTCTGGTAATTCTAATTCTAACCGCAAGCAATACACACAGCTTATACTTCCTACTTTTTTCCAATTCATATATTTTTAGTACTGTACATTTTTACTATTGTGGGTTTTAGGGGAAAACTGGATTTCTATTTTACCTAGTTCCGAAGCTTCCGGCTCTGGTATAGATAATAAAGAGGCACGTAGATTTCAAGTCTATCTATCTATAAACTAATAATGATTCGTAGTATTTGATTAACATTTATATGTACATATTTCCCTTTGTCACTTATCCTCTCAAATCTATTTTTCAAAATATACATTTCTTTCTCATTCATCACTTGGTTTATTTTGCTATATATTAACTTGTCAACCTTAGAATATCTTTATTATTTTATCATGTCGTTACTCAGTCATTATTACATATACTACTACTAAATGATTTCTGTTTTATAAGAACAAGTTTTAAAAAAAAGTAATAACATGTAACATTATGTGACATTCATATAGCTATTCAAGGGGAATAAAGACGGCAGCAGTATTCATACAAATAAGTTTGATACGCCAATTATTGCCCAGTTTATAAGAATAAATCCGACAAGATGGAGAGATCGGATCGCAATGCGAGTGGAACTGTACGGCTGCGATTATGGTGAGAAGTTTATTGTAAATTTTAGAACAACTAAATTAATGCAACATTTTTAAAACTCAAAGTCTAATCAACTAGTCTTCAAGTATGTGTACTAATATTTTTGTACGGATTGTAATACTTAGTGGCAGACACGATTTCTTTCAATGGAACATCTTTAGTATACAAAAATTTGACATATTATCCCATCCAATCACGTCATGATGTCATTAAATTTCGATTCCGTACTAGTGATGCAAATGGAATCATACTGTATTCACGAGGGACACAAGGAGACTATTTGGCCCTCCAAAGTTAGTACTCTACTACTCTGGAAATTTACCTTTTTTTCTTATAAAATCTTATACTTTATTTATGTAAAATGAAATGTTTGATATAAGCTAAAGATGATTTTTTTTTTGTTTTCATTTTCAGTCGTCGAGAACAGAATGCTTCTGAATATTAATTTGGGTAATGATAACTTATCTTGCTTTCTTTATACCTTTCTATTGTTTTTAGACAAGGAATGTGTGTTGATTCATTATTTACTTCTAATTGTTTACCATAGGCTCTGGAGTGATGACGTCTATGTCTGCGGGTTCTCTACTGGACGACTCGATATGGCATGATGTGACAATAACTAGAACCTTTAATGTTGTTAGTTTTGTTGTTGATCGTGTTGAAGTGAAGGAGCTTGTCAAGGGCGACTTTCAACAGTTGGATTTGAACAGAATGGTAAGTTTTTTTTTTGGTTTTACAATTAATCTAGGTATGTGTGTATTCAGAATTTAGAATGTATGCATGATTGTTTTTGAATATTGCAGCTGTACATTGGAGGAGTGCCATATTTACAAGAAGGATTAGTAATTGCAAAAAATTTTACTGGATGCATGGAAAATTTCTATTTGAATCATACAAATGTTATTCGAGAATTGAAAGAGCCTCACTGGGATATTGGACAACGATTTGAGAAATATCACACACTCCATCAGTGTGCCGTAAGCCCAGAATAATGTTTCAAATATGCATATATCAAAATGTAAGTAACTGACGTGTGTTGAACTAATATGAAATGATTCTCTAGGACTCTCCAATTATCCCCGTTACATTTCTTTCAACCAAATCTCACCTGAGATTAAAAGGATACGAGGCTGTTCGATCTATGAATATCAGTTTAGAGTTCCGTACTTATGAAGCACATGGTCTGATTATGTATCATCGCTTTCTCACAGCCAACAGCTATATCAAAGTGAGTACTTGCATATACTTACATACTTACACGCATGTTGATGTATGGCGAATCTTCATTGATTTAATTTTATAAACCAATTATTCAGCTTTATCTGGAGAAGGGGAAAATTTGGATTGAGCTCCAAGTAGATAAAACACCAAAACTAAACTTGGATAATTTCCCAAATCCTTTCAATGACGGTCTCTGGCATCGAGCTCTTCTGACTGCCAGTTCAAACTCGGTCACTTTAACAGTAGACGATGTTGTTGTTAAGACGATCCGTCTTCTGGCGATTGAAACAGGAAGGGATTATGTTTTTGGAGGTATAGTCATTCATTTTAATATCCCAGTGTAGGAACAATTTGAGCAGCTATAATTTGCTCAACCAAACACATTTTTGTGTCATACTTATTTTAAATATTCATTTTAATATAGGTGGACAACCAGAAACGCCTGGATTTATTGGTTGCATGCGGCAAATCTCTATTGATGGTAATTATCGGCAGCCATTGGATTGGAAATTGGATGAAGACTATTGTTGTCGAGATGAGCCAATTATTTTGAATGCTTGTCAAATGACCGACCGCTGCAATCCAAATCCATGTGAACATGGAGGTACTTGTAAACAAACAAGTGAAGAATTTGAATGTGATTGTGAAGGAACTGGATATACTGGCTCTGTCTGTCACACTTGTGAGCAACTATTCTCATGGTTTTGTCTCATAATTTCCGGGTCTAATAAGTACTGTTAGTAGTACTTATTAATAGAAATTAGTTGTCATTATAATACAATTTTGTTCATTATAGCGCTGCATCCAGTGAGCTGCCAGTCTTATCGAAATACGCACGGAACAAATCAACGAAGTGAAATTAAAATCGATCCAGATGGTTCAGGTCCATTGGAATCATTTTATGTAACATGTCAGTATTTTCAGGATGGTTTAACACAAACAATTATTCGCCATAAGCATGATACTGGGTCTACAACAGTGAATGGATATGCCGAACCTGGATCTTTTGTTCAGGTTTGTTACTGTTTCCTCAAAAAAAATAAAAATAAAAATGTGTTGACTCTCAGAGGGGATCGTCGACTTATCATGAAGAAGTGAATAATTTCGTTTTCTAATTCCAATAGGAAATTGCCTATGACGGAGACATGGCTCAAATAGAAGCCGTACTCAACCGTTCTTCGGTTTGTGAGCAATTTATCAAATATGAATGTAGGAACAGCAAACTCTTTAACACTCCAGGTACTCAAATTTTTCCTATACATATTAATAATCCTTGTTAATATTTCTCTCATGTGACACCCTTTATCGTATGGACGTAAGTGCACAACTTTATTTTTTTTTTTTTTGTATGTTATTAGTATCGGAAACATCACCGTTCATGCCGAATTCGTGGTGGGTCAGCAGACGCAATCAGCCTATGGATTATTGGGGTGACTCTATACCCAGTACACGCAAGTGTGAATGCGGGATTCATAATAATTGTGTGGAGCCGGATAAATGGTGCAATTGTGATGCAGGATTAGACTCTTGGGTATACGATTTTTCAGACTTCTTACACTTTTCTACAAGTCCCAAATTCATTCTTTGAGAGAAAACAACACAGGCATACAATTATTTGTTATTACTGAATTATGCAGGTAAGTGACGAGGGACAGCTACGAGAAATGGAATATTTACCTGTGCGAAGACTGCACATTGGCGATACTGGCAATCCTGTGAGTTTCTTTATCCTCATTCTATCAAAATCCTTTGCAATTCATTGTAATATAATAGACATGAAACAGAAACGATATGTCATCATTATGAATAATTTTTGAATGTAATTTAAATTCAGGTTGATGAGAAAATGGCTAAATTTACTCTGGGACCACTCACATGTCAAGGAGATTGTAAGAAAATAAAATAAATTTTATGATGTGAAATTCCAGTTGGTATAAAACTCTGTTTGTAATAAGGTAATAACCATTGTAACTCTTCTTTGATTTGTCAGCATTATACGACAATGTTGTGACTTTCCGACTCCCTGATGCTGCACTGAACTTTCCATTACCCGATCTTGGACATAGCTGGGATATCTACTTTGAATTTAAGACTACAGCAGTGACTTGTACAATGCTTCATGCTGTGGGAAAAGGCGGAGATTACATAAAAGTGTCGCTAATAGGTATTTAGTATTTATATTATCATTGTTTGAATAGCTTACCCGGAATTCGGGTATCTATGTAATGGTTCTGTGTAATTCCATGTAATTGAAAACAAATTAAAAATGAAACAAAAAATTGAGTGTCACTATTTTATACATTTTTTTAGGCGGAGATCAACTGCAATTTCAAGTTGAAAGTGGGTCAGGCCCTATAGGAGCCAACGTGGAAACATCGAACAAACTTAACGATAACGAATGGCATACCGTCCATATTGAAAAGAATAGGTAAATTATTTATCATTCAGTTTAGTGTACCTGTGTGGAGTTCAAATCATTCACTGTTTAATAAAGTAAAATAAATATAATATCTAATAACCATTGTATATACTGTTCTTTTGAAACTTAAAAGAAAGCAAGCAAGGCTAGTCGTTGATGGATCATTTACATCAGCTGTTTTGCAACCACCCGGACAAGTTCGTGCTATTGAATTGGATAGAAAGAAAGGTTTATTTCTCGGGGCAACTGTTGAGCGTCGGAGTGGATATGTTGGATGCGTAAGGGCTTTAACTGTTAATGGAGTGATGATGGACATTTCGCGAGCACTAGAACAAAATAGCTACGGTAATTATTCTTCATTTGCCAAATACTCTACAAATACTTGATGAGTATACTCATGGAAAGTATACTTTACTTTACTTGATAATTTTTTTGAGTTTTTCACTAAAACCTTTTTGTTCTTTCTTTCTGTCAGGAGTTGGGCCAGGGTGTCGTGGGAAGTGCGATAGAGCACCTTGTCTTAATAATGGCACCTGTTACGAAGGATATGATCATTACACGTGTGACTGCCGATTCACAGCATTTAAAGGTACATTTTTATATTATTACCGGCCAAATTGATGTAATTCATTCTTTTAATTCTCTCTAATTTCTTGTAAATTCCCTAATGTCTAATTACAATTTAAAACTATATATTGATTTGAAGGGCCAATATGTGCTGATGAAATTGGAATCACTATGAGTTCAAATCAAATGGTCATGTATGATTTTCTTGGGTCATACAAATCAACAATTGCTGAGAAACTTCGTGTTGGTTTTACTACGACAGAACCAAAGGGCTTCCTTCTCGGCATCTTTAGTAATATTACTGGAGAATACTTGACTCTTCAAGTATCCAATTCAGGTACACAGTAGATTTGATATTTTGATGAGTCAACTGACGCCTGTATTTTATAAATGTTAAATTCTAAAATGACACATTCTTCTCTTTATTAGGTCATTTACGTTTAGTATTTGATTTTGGATTTGAGCGTCAAGAATTAATCTTCCCAGAACAAAATTTCGCTACTGGCCAGTACCATGATGTTCAAATCTCAAGACAAGATTCAGGAACAAAACTTGTGATGAAGGTATTAAAAACAAAAACATTTCTAATAATTTGAATCAAAACAATACTAATATTTATGCTGATAATGTATGAAAGTCAATCTTTCTGAGACAAATGAGTCAAAATCAAACAAAAACCGTCCTTGAGCCTCACATCTATTAATTTAATATTAATTGCATGAAAAAATTTGCACTTCATACGTAAATAATTAAACGTTTTGTTCCTGGATAGGTCGATAATTTTGAGCCGAAAATTGTGAATTTCAATGTGAAAACTTCTGCGGACGCACAGTTTAACAATATACAGTACCTGTATATTGGGAAGAATGAGTCTATGCGAGAAGGATTCATCGGCTGTATTTCTCGAGTAGAGTTTGATGATATTTATCCATTAAAAATTTACTTTCAAGAAAACCGGCCTAGAAATATTAGATCTTACCCAGGTAAATAACAATAAAATGTATATTGGTAGTTACTGTCAATATTTAAAAATCAATATTTTGTATATTAATGTTCCATTCAAACTTTATAGAAAGCCTTACAGAAGATTTTTGTGGAGTGGAACCAGTGACACATCCTCCAGGTAAGTATCTGTGCTTAATTTTCTAATGAGCCTAGAAAATTTAAAGTCAATGTACTTATTGAAGTCTAAAAAATAATGATTTCTATATCACCAGATTTACCAGAAACTGCCCCGTTGCCTGAAATCGACGAAGCTGTATTACGAAAAGTATACAGAAATACAACCTCTGCTATTCTAGGAGGTAAAAACCTTATACCTTGTATAGATTATAAAAAATATATATACACATGTATGTTTTCAATCTTATCCTTGTAACAAATTATCATTACATCATTATTGTAGGAATCTTGGGAGTCATGTTCTTAGCCATTGTAATTATGGCCTTATTGATTGGACGCTACTTGTCCAAACACAAAGGAGAATATTTAACTCAAGAAGATGAAGGGGCCATTGGAGCGCTTGCAGCAGACGCAGCAGTTGTTGATGGAGTCACTGGACATCATGTTACAAAGAAGAAAGAATGGTTTATTTAATTTATGTATGAAATGACTTTGAATCAAAGGCCAAAACAAGAGAACATACAAGATGAAAAAAACAAAGAAGAAGAATGCGTATCTCTCTCTACTTACACAGTATATAAAAAATCTCTTACTTATACCTATATTTATTATATCTGTACATTTTAAATTATTCCCGTTACGTATTGTTATGACTTACTTAAGTACTTAAGCATTTATAGAAGTGTGTTTTTATTACAAATGACAAAAGTATTATATAACATTTATTAATAAAGAGAAAAACAATTTTATTATTGAAAAGTCCTGCAGCTATGCATTGTGATAAATTCTCCCTTTTCTACGATATATTTTCCCTGCCTACACCTAAAACTCGCTCGCTCATCTCGAAGGCGAAGCTCAAGTCGAAACTATACAGTCGGCATTAAATGTAATGGCCGGACAAACAAACAAAAGATATAGATGTACTGGATACTTTTGAGAATCACTACTATACTTACTTATAATTATTAAACGACTTTAGAATTTATCATTATTCTCATTATCATTTGATGGGCAAAAGGTTCTTCTTTTTGTTTCAAAAACTTCATACAATACAAAGTTTGGATTCCACACTTTACTCGAAGCGATAGTTGTTTGTTGTAGTTCAAAAATCTTTACTTTTTTATCTAATTATCTTGTATACAAGTGTTTCGAAAATATAACTAGGGATTCCCTATATAGTAGGGAAGTCTTTAGATTAACTATACATACATTTATACGTATAAAATTCTTTAAAAATGAAGAAACCACCAGGCCCATGTCATCAAGAGCATGTTTCGGTTTTGAATCATCTCTCCGATACCCTAAAGGTATATAATATACCGTATTTTATACACACATTGATTTCAAAAGTATAATTTTAATAGCTTTTTTTAACGATGTAAATATGTACTATTGTATTTTGTATTTACTTTTAAAAATATGAATTATTGTTCACACACCATTGACGTCAATGAGCAATTTGAAAAATGTATTGTCCGTTATAGCTATTTTACGCATAAAACGTCTTCATTAAAAATTTGGAGAATCATAAAGCCTTGACATTTGTAAACTAATTCTAATTCTATATAGGAGGAGATGAAAAGAGGTTTAACATTATTGGACAATTGTGTCAATCAGCTTGCACAAGCGAAATGGATACTAATCAATGTCGATCGTATGTAACAATTGTTTAATTTGTTTGTATCTACTTAAATACCTAATTCATTTATTTGAAACCCGTCAAAAATATAGTAAAAAATGATTATCAAATCGTTTCGTTGTGATTACAGGAACTATGGAGGACTTCTACCAAGACTGGTACACACCAGTTGTTATTACCTTTTATTCAAACACAATTGTTGTTTCCAACCAAAAGTTTCGGTCATTATGTAGGAATAAATGTATACATTTTCTGTGCTTTTGTTTTGCAGCCCGGCCTGTGAGGGAATTCCAAGAGGGAGCAGAGCAACAACTCCTCCAAATGCGTAATTTTTTTAAAAAAATATACAGCTTCCAAATTTCGATATACAATATACACAATAGTATTTTGGCAACATGTGCACAAAAATTCAATCATGGTCTCTCGTTTTTACCCTTAGGACTCTGCCCAGTAGTAGTAGTAGTTCAGGAAACGCCGTCAAAAAGTCAACAACTAAAGCGAAGAAAGCTAGTGTCCTTCCGATGGTTTCCGGTCACACAGTTCAAAGGCCAAAAATAAAAATAGCGCGTGTTGATGCACGAAGTACTAATAAGAAAACCAAGGTAAAGGATGAGTAATGACTACTTTTTTTAATAATAATATAATTAAATATAATATTATTAATAATTAATATTTATAGCATTGACGGCTTTAGTTGTTTTATAAGACTTTTTGTAATTCAACTTCTAAGTCCATGCAAAAATAACAATTATTTTCAAGTTGCCAGAGTGGAGAAATGCTGTATAAATTTTCTACCTTCTCAGGATGCGAAAATTACAATCAATTTCGTACATAAATAGTATAATAAGAGTAGTTTCCGAAAGGTGATTGAGTGATTGTATTAATTAACAAACTTGATTTTTTTTACTTATTTATTGAATAAATTTTATTCAATTCTGTAGCGAGGGGAAAGTCGTTTCAAAGTCTCATCTGTGACCGCTGGTCCAAGCAGTCTCGTTTCAGAATCTGCAGTAGATCCAGATATTGGGCCAACTCTAAATAATTCAAGTCAAAATGATACCACTGCAGACGTGAATTTATCTTCATCAAGAAGAAAGAGTAAACCTGGCCCACGCTCAAAAACTAGAATTCTTGCAAGTGGTGGCATTCCTTCAAACTATAATTTTGATGGTAAAATATTTCTACAGTTCATCATACCTAAACGCCTCAGAATACTTATTGTCGTAGTATTTGTTGAATAATTTATTTTTTATAAAAAAAATCAATAGTCGACGAAGTGGCAGTTAAATTGGAGGATATTCATGACCTTTTGAGTGGGAGAGAAACGCTATCAGGCTCTGAGGTATTTGTTTCGCTGGCTTAATACACTGTATTAAATGCAGTAATTAAATAGCATCAAACAAATATATGTGGAAATGTGGATAACTTGAAATACATGGTTGATTCATTTCAAATAGTTGCTACAATTCATGACTGACATGGGTATTCCTGTAAATGATACCACCGAAGACAGACCTGAACAATCCGGTTCAGGAACTAAAAAGTTAGCATCAGGAAATGAAACGAAGACTAAAGGAAATAAAAGCGACGATGATGAGTCAGATAGTTCGACAAGGAATTCACTAAGAAAGAAAGTTAATGAAAAGGCTGCTGAACTTAAACCGTTGGCAACCTTAAAAAGTACAACTGCTACAAACTCGGCTTCAATATTAGTTGCAAAACCAGATGTAAAATCATTGATTCAACAAACGTTCCTACAATTTGCCAAGAATAAGGATTTTGCTGGAAAACTAAAGAAAGCAGCAACAACAACAACAAAAACACCGGAGGATAGTAAATCAAATGGTCAAAAGGAAGACGCTAAAATGATGAAAGATGAGAACGCGAGTACGAGTAAAGAAAAAAATGAGGATGCAAGTGATTCAGACAATGAACCCCTTGAATCATTAAAACGAGGAACAAAAAGAAAAGATGTCAAATCCAAAGAGTCTAAGTCTACTAATGACTCGAAAAGTGATGATTCTGAATCTGAATTTACTGCTAGAATGCAAAAGGAGAGAGAAAGTAGAAATGCTGGAAAGAAATCGAACAAAAAGAGTCATTCCAGTGACGAATCAGATCATGAATCCTCAAGTCGAAGACCCAAAAGAGGAAGAAGAGCGACTTCACAGAAAAAAGCTCTGGTTGTAAGTGATGATTCGGATCCAGAATTTGTAGCTCCTGTAGTAAAAGGTAAACGTGGGAAAATAGATAAGAGATCTAAAAGAAAAAATTCTAGTGGTGATGACTCGGATATAGAATTGGTAAGTAATAAAAGTAAAACACCCGAACGGTTGGGCAAGAAAGAATCTCCCATGCGGAAATCTAGCAGGGATGAAAGTAGAGGAGTTAGTAAGGAGAAGAGTCCGGAAAGAGTCATTACAAAAGATAAACCAGCGGAAAAGAAAACTCCTAGTATAGCACCTCAAGTTGTTAATAGAGCTAAGAGGACGGGAGGGAAACCCAAGCCGTTAAGTGTTAAATTGAAGGAAGAGAAGGAGAGAGAGCTTAAAAAACAAAAGGATAAAGAGAACGGTGAAGAAGAGGAAATGGATACAACGGAAAATAATGAAAAACAAAAGTCGAAAAAGACGCCAATTTCATCCGCAATTGTTTTCTCCGATGACTCTGATTCAGATAGCTCTGTTCTCCGAAAAACCATCAAAAATATTCCATTAGGTATAGGTCACCCTGATTTTGAGAAAACTCTAAACTAGCACACGTACCTAATCTACATTTTATTAAAGTGAATTGCAATAATGACGAATAAAATATTTTTTAATCAGATCTTCAAGATGCTGCCCGGTCTCCAAGTCCGGAATCATCTAAAGATAACATCTTCGGTAAATTACTTTCGGCATACAATCCTCATGCAGGTCCCGAAGATTCTTCTTCTTTACAGAAACTCAAGAGTCGTTCTAAAGAAATCAAAAGTAAAGTGTACGAAGTTGAATCTTCAATTCAAAAGAAATTGAGTTCTGTTGGTCGTGAATTAGGTATAAAAAAATTAAATTTCATTTATGAAAATTCACATGCGTACTTGTATTCCAACTCTTGTTTCTAAGCGATCACCTAATAAATTAAATGAATGAATTATTTCCAGTACCTTACTCTGGAACTATGGACTTGACCAATTGTCCAATCTCCATTGGTAAATACTACGTTATAGGCAAGGTAAAGTAGTGGTTTCTTTTTGCTATAATTCTAATAATGAACATCATGTAATGAGGATTTGCATCTACGTAGTTAGGATGCATACTTGACGAGTTTTCTCACATATAAAAACATGAATGTTTGAGAATTGCCACTAAGTACATGTATTGTTTTTTTTAGAACGGTGAAGAAAAGTTGGTCTTCATGGACATTGGTGGTGAATTACAAGAATTGGATTTATCAGAAGAAGATATTAACGAATTATTGGTTGAATAAAGACTTGATCGCGATGAAAACTCAATTTATTCTTTAATCAATATGAATATTCAATATAATATTATTATTTTGGAATAATTTTTATAGTTATAAAAAATTTCAAACTTAAGGAATTTAATGTATTTGTATTGAGTAGTTTATAATTTTTATTCCAAATTATGTATATATTCTTCATCCTTTTTCCGTCGACTTGATCTTTTTAATAGCCCCTATATACATAAAGAGAAAAATATATACTTGTTTAACTGTGTACATCATAACTTCTTTCTGCATCCTTTTGTTTAATAATATAATATGATACAGAGACGAATAAACAAATGAATTATTATTGTAATAAAAAAATAGATAAAGTGATAAATGTTGTAGTTTTATAGTTGACTTATTGAAAGCAAGATACTTACACAACATGACTTTGCACTTCCCAGTTGGTTACGAGTTCTGGAGGTTCCACTATGTCACTACTCACTTTACCATTATCATTGCGAATAACTCCAACAAGATACTGTAACAACAATTATTATTTTACGAATTGCGAGGAACTCGTGCATCACGATAGATTGTTAATAGGCATTATGTGTGGGTACCTTGTTGTGAGAACGAGCATCACGATAATACAGGACACGCATACAATCTTCAATAAGTTTAACTGCTTCAGCTTCGGTCAAGTTTCCGCCCTTGTCTTCGTAAGCTATCAAGGGAAATTGAAATGTATACAATCTTATTATTATGATGATTCGTATAAGTTTGTACATGAATCGAAATAACTCTTTCTCCCTAACCTTTGCGCAATAAAGGAGAAGCAATATAGGCTCCATATCCGGTGCAAATTACAGGATCTTCGTAAGCTGTACCCAACTTATCCACAAATCCCAAGTATCTAGTAATTACATCATACACAAAAAAGGAGCACAAACACAATATGAGTACATTGCCAAAAATCATGAAAAATGAGTAGTTGCGTGGAGATAATTAAAATTACTCTTTTCCATCCTGAATTCCAGCAACAACAAAAGTTGTCCAAAGGGGATCAAATTTTGAGCGTTTATTATAAAGAACTCGTGTGAGCCAGCAGAACAAGGATTTTGGAGTCACTTGAAATCCGTCATCTTTACAGTCATCATCGATTCTGTAATACCATCAATTTATTAATTTGATTCGTATCTCACACAAACAACCGGTATTAGCCTACTTCTAGTATGTAGTATGTACTTTGTAAATACTTAATAGATCATAATAATTTATCATCGATATGCATTACAATGCATATAAAACTTACGCAATTTGTTCAATGATTCTCTGAAGATATTGAAAATCCGCATAGTCTCCCGTACAACCAAGAAGAGTTGAATCATTTACTTTGAGTAAACGTGGACAGTCACGGAATCGAGCCAAACTTCCATAAGATGCTAATTTATCAGCAGCCATAACAATACCTCCATTGAAACGAACTGCAATCACAGACGTCCCAGTTGTAACAGGCGTCCTATATGAATCAAAACATTATAAATATGGAAATGATATTATTTTTTTTGTATGCGAATAAATTTAAAAAAACCTAAAACAAGGAATTTGCTTAACAACTTACTGTGTGAAACGCCGTGGTTCTCCTCTGGGTAAACTTACAGGTCCAAACATTTCCATTTTTTAAATGTGCTCTACTACACAAAACTTAATTCTTATAATTCAATAATACAGTTAATACCCCAATTAACACTAAATGTTTACTTTGATAAAACAAAATGAACAAAAGGTACACTTGATTTTATTTTTTCTGGACTCTCCTTATTATTCAAAAAATGACATCAGCAACTTTCCGAGTTTTTCAAATCTTGGCCGTCAACCTTTCGTAAACCAAGGATACTCAAAATACAGAAAAATATGCTCGAATAAATCCGAATAATGCATGAAGTTTACACGAACGAATGATATTTTGATAGTTTAATTTATTTATACAGTTATTTACTGCAGGTAAGTACATCACAAAGTTTCTTGTTATTCTCATCGTCTCACATACACTAGCTAAGTATGTACCCATTTTTTATGTACATAAAAGTGCATACATTTAATTGACAGCTATCTTATTGACGAAAATGACGTGCAATAAATTATTAAATAATAATAACTGTACATACTTATCTATTTAACGTTTCAATTAAATAAACCTTGAGTATGTAGGTATCATCATCAGCATTTGTTAAAGGCATCAGGCCAATTATAATTACATCATATAATATGATTCATATTGCCTTTATAACAACCATGCGAATTTCGAATTTCTATGTTCTTTTTACTTATTTGGTAAATGTTTTTCTCACATAAATGATAAAATTTAAATCCCTTCTTTTTATCAATTTAATGACAATAGCTACATAATTATTACCACTATACATATTTAAATGCATTCAAATGCATTTTGTATCAGTACATTTGAGTAGTATAAACCGTTTGAACTTTCAATCAACAGAGGACAAATTTAATAATATTATTATAAAATAAAAATATCCTTTACAAAAAACAAATTGAAAAAAATGAATACATCGATTTTTAAGTTCTCCAGAATTCGTCGTTATTGACTAATTGTAAGTAGTACTACTAAACACATAAAAATACAAAAAAGAATGTAATAATAATAAAGTATGTTTCTTATTGCACAATAATAATATAGTAATAGTAATAAAGGAATAACACAAAAATATTGTGAAAAACACAGTTTCTCCGTCATTAACATACAGAATACATATTATAATAATATATTCTTCGTATGTCATATATATGTAATCTGGTAAATTTATACATTTCCATATTTAAAATATTATGGTACTTAGGTATATACGTTTTCTTAAAAAGTATTCAATATGTTAGCGCGTTTCATGTAAGTAATCAGTAACAACTAGTAGTATTATTATTTATACCAAAATATAACGCAATACATCTATTGTCGTCAATTTTGCAGTTTCCCTTTCTTGTCAACAACAAGACTACGGCTCAAAAAATAATACATGTATATATATAGTATATAGAAATGTACTAAATACTTACAACCAGAAAATGAGTCTCCAATCAAAATAAAATTTTAATTGGTGACTATAATCCTTACATTATATCATATTTAGTCACATAATACATGTGCTACAAGACAAAACAAGCACAAAACATACAATTTATTCACATTTTCTACTATATAGCACAATAAACTTAATTTTCTCCATCATCATGATTACCTGCTGGTTAACCCTGATTACCTCTGGATAAAAGCCATTCAACTGCGTGGTCCAGATTTCTTTGTGTATGTTGCAGTGCTCTTATTCTATAAGGATAATAATAATAACAGAACAATTATATATCCATGTCATGTGCATATATAAGTAGGTACAATGTTAAATTATTTTTTTTAATTAATACTTTAATCAATAACTAATCAAATAGTAGTAATACTTTAATGCGAGAGAAAAAAGAGGGAGAAAGTGTATGTGTAAGAGGAAAACTCACGCAATCTTTTTATCAAAGCCCATATTAACTAATACTTCAATTTTCTCTTCACCACTTGCGATTGGTGTTGCATCTTTTGCTTTTGGTTTCTTTTTCTTTACTTGAACCCAATCATTATGACTGCTTGTCTGGGGCTGCTGTTGCTGTTGTTGAGCTTGCGGCTGCTGTTTCAGTTGTTTCTCTGGCTTTCCCTTTGCTGCTTCTTGTAAAGAAGGAAATTCATTTGCACTGATATAGTCTGAAGTTTCAGATGATGAAATGGACGTCCCTGGACTTGCTGTACTCATTGGATTGCCATACAATGTGGAATTATGGTAATTATTTGGAGGGAATCCTTGTTGAAACAATGGCTTATGTTGATATGGCTGCTGTTGTAATTGTTTCTTTTGTTGTTGCTGCTGTTGTTTTTGTTTGTCTTGTGGATATGGTGATTGCATTGGAATAAGAGGCTTTGGCTGCGATTGTGGAACAACTTTCCTGGCATTGTTATTACTTGAAACGTTCAAATGAAAATCATTTGGTGGTTTTACAATTACAGACGTCATGCAATTTTTTGCCATTTCTTGGTGGCTAGAATTATTAGCACTACTACTTCTTCTACTAAAACTTAATGATGAGTCGGGTAGTTGCACTGAAGAAGATTGCATTGGGTATCTTAGACTATTAAGGAATTCTTTTTGCAATTGTGATTGCGAGTTAAAATTGAGCTCATGTAATGGAAAATTCATCGGAGAATCAAAGGGGCCACCATCCATCCCAAGTATTGAGGCCTTATCTTCTGCAAAGAGATAATCTGAAAAACTTGTAGATGCAGGTTGACTATATTGTTGTAGAGTATGATGATTATTAAAATGTATTGCTTCTGGTAATTTATTTGCTAAAGATGATGAGTACGAAGTCAAAGTATTATCTTGGCGATCAATAGAGGACATTGAAGAATGATAGGATGATGATGATAGATCATTCGGTGGAGCCCAAATATTATTGTTAAATGTTTTTGTATCCGCCCCACTACCATTTCCACTGTTGTTATTTGACCAGATGGATGCCACATTGGGAAATAACAACTTGTCAACAAAGTCATTTGCTTGTTTCTCCTCTAGAGAATCGACAAAATCAGATTTAAAATCCGTATCGAATGAAGAGCCTATTCTCTCAAAGACATCATCTTGCGGTGCCGATGTTGAAAATAGTTGCACGTTTGATTGAAGAATTTGGGCTTGCGTAGCTTGTGGTATTGGAGAAGCTAATATGGGTCGGATAGACTGTGGAGACTTTAAACTCAATGAAGTCGGATTGGGTTGAGTTGATATTTGCGGTTGAGGTAAATTATTGTAATACTTCTAAAAAAATTGTGCAAAAATAAAGCATCTTGAATTAGCCGTAACATTCATTTACTACGAGTGTACATGTAAATAAATGTCCGGTCACCGGACTCTGGTGTATTTTAGCTTTCAAAGAGTAAGAAAAATGATAACATTGCTCACCACCAATCCTATACCGTCTGTTGCTAAAGGGTTGTAGCCATACGCCTCCTTCATTTCTAATCCAAGTAGTTGTTTTTTTAATTCCGCATGCTTCATTCCAAAAAAAGAACCATTTGTTGCAGCTGCAATGAATACATGATAGCCATAATTTTATAACAAATTTTAATACTATGTGTGTATCTAGTTAATACAAATTAACTAGAATTAATTAAAATTTAAGTTGACTATAGATTTTTCTTTGCCTATATACAACTTCTACAACACATGACTTTTTCCAGTAGACAAGGTGAGTGGCAACTGCATTACCATAATGGTTTTATGAATAAGTAATACCTAAGCATTTACCAATCGATTTGTTACTTACCCAATGCTATAAACTCATCCCATATATTCCTAAATACAAATACAAAAAGGAACCAGAGTATATTATTTCGAGAAAGAAATTAAGGAAAACATTCAAAAAATCAATAGGAAAATTTACTAAATTGCATACTTAAATGCAAGTTAATAATACACATGAAGAGAAAAAAGTACCGAGGAAAAGGTAAATTGAACAAGAACGTTCGTCTCATACTTTTATTTAGAAATTAGAAAGGAAAACTGTACGTGGAAGGAAAATTATACATTTGGGGAAACACATCAAACGAGAAGGAATAGTCAGAATGTGTGCATCATACATACCTACAGTTCCCCATACTACAAAGACTGAAGGGATCACCAACCACAGCAAATAAACTTTGAGCTCTCGTTAGGGCTGTATTGAGTAATTTTGGGTTTGAGAAGAATCCCAAATCGATATTATTATCACTGGTCGAAATCCAAGGTTTTTGAGTTCGTACAGTCGACACAAATACGGCACGAAATTGTTTTCCTATCAACATCAAAATTCAAATACAGGTCAGTTAATTTAATATGCACAAATGTATTCTCATTCCTCAATCCTCATACTTTAATATGGAATGTCAATAAATAATAAGCAGATTAGGTGTGTGACAATGAGTGACAGACAGTCATATACATACGTATACAAATGATTATAAATTCAGTGCGTATGTATTACTTAGACGAATTATTGCACATTATAATAACAACAGAACAAACCTTGAACATTCAGAACTCTTTCCACTGAAATAAAACCAAGACTGCGACTACGAAGTTGAGCCCGAATACGAGTTACTTGGTCAGCATATGGAGTGAGTACAGCAATTGAATTGTCATCTTTATAATTTCCCCATTGTTCCGGCCATGTCTTGACTAGTTCCTCTATTCTTTCAGTAACTTCAAATACCTATAGATTGAAAGGACATTTGCGTGTAGACCACTAGTGTATAACACGGAAAACTCTTTCATTTCAACATTTTCCATATATGCAATGCATATATGGAATGCATTGTGTACCAATGAAAAATTTAATTTCTCAATCTTTCCACATTTATAATTCATGGAGTTTTACTGGGTATTATAGGCAATCGATATTTGACGGTCATACTTTTATACTAGCAGTGACTTTTATTGAATAACTATCAATTTCATGACATACCTATCTACATGACTTTGTATTGACAATCAGAATGAAAATAAATTCCAAGTACTATATACACTTCAATTTATTTAGCAGAAAATAAAATGTTCTTACCTCTGCCATATTATGGTATGAGGATCCGTTATCAGGTAACACATCTTCTCCACGAACAGCAAAAAACGTTAAAGGATATAAAGAAGAATGATTTGGCTGTAAACTGGCACAACGTAACTGAGCTTTATAAAATGCTTCACTTGCAAACTGCAAAAAAAGAGAGTGCACATTTATTCATAGTACCTTAATAATAAGCACTACACAAATAATAATATTGCTTTTCTATAATTTTCAGAGCATTATTAAAAATATGGGATATGTACTTACCCTTAAAATAACTTCATGGGAACGATAATTTTCATTTAAAACAATTCTACATGGGCTATCCCGAGGATAAATAGTATGAAGTCGTTCTAACAGAGAAATGGCTCTCCCTTGAGAAAAAGTAGAGAAAAGTTCAGGAGATAATTGCATATGATCTCCAGCCAAAACTATTGTGGTCATGGGACCGGCTAACATGAGAGGTTGAACTGCTTCCGTTTCCAATGCTTGACAAGCCTCATCAAGAAGAATATGACTAAATGTATTTTGATCTAGTCCAAGATCGAGTAGTTCTGTGGATGTGGATAGTGTTACAATAACCACTCGATGATCAAGGACTTCTTCTTTAGTGGGGTAGCGAAAATTCATTCCATCACACGTCAATAAACAATACTTTTTTACAATGTGCGGAACAGTTTGGACTAGACGATCAGCGTAATAGATACGTAATGGTCTTGAAGATCTCATCCCGTCTTCGAACCATTGGTGAAGGTAGTTGGTTATATACAAATCAGCTGCTGAATTTGAATGAGTACAAATGAGTACACGTGGCTTTACTGAAAGATTTGAATTACTAGTTGAAAGAAGTTTTTTTAGGCTATGAGCAATTGTGTAGGTTTTTCCAGTTCCGAAGGGACCTGTATTTTGTTCATCAAGAACATAAAAAGTTGTATTTTTTAGATTTAAAGTTAAAGTCTATGGATATGTAGGAAAATATTTCTCCATCCTATTAGAAAGTATATGTACAAAAAATTATTTGAAGCATACGACTATATCATAATTAAACGAGACTTAACGTACCGATTACTAGTAGAGGCGGCATATTTCTTTCATGATCATTCGTTACAGCATTATAAGCTTTCATTTGGTTTTCATTCAAAGTAAAATCACCCTCATAGAATAAACTGCAATATATATGCAAAGTCATCATATCAAAAAAAAATTCGAACTCAAACAAGCATATGACATAGTAATAATATAAATATTCTTAATATTCATTACCAATCATCTCATGAATCATATGTATAAATGTAAATAAATCTATAAGATAAGAGCATACCCCGATCGGTTTTTGACGACACTAGAAAAGTCTTGACTAAAATTTGGAAAGAGTATATCAAGTTGCACTTCTGAAATTGCTTCCAAAACAGTACGCATTTCCTTAAAATTCCTATCATCCAATATAAATTGAACTACAAAATTCCTACTAGTTCCAGAAACTAAATTAAGCTCTTTAACTGCTTTTTGGCCAATTGAAATAATAATGCTGGATTTCATCTTGTCAGCAATTTTGCACACATATCCTCTAGGCTTTCCAACAACATTTTGAAGTTCAAGTAATAAAACATTTTGACAATTACGAAGAATTAATCGTCCTAATTTTGTGTCTTCAGATATTTCTCTGCAAAAATAAAAACAAGATGAAATATACATTAGGATGAATCTACAAAGATATAGAGTCCCTCCTTGGGTAAAATTACAAGTTGTTGTATTACAACTTCTTTCATATTTACTCTTTTACTTACTTTTCAAGATTTAGTTTAGCATATAACTGTCCTTCCCAACATCCACCGGAGTGCCTCAAGGATTGGTAATTAGATGTATAGTTAGATGTTAATTCTAAATTCCCAGATATGTTATATTTTGCTAATTCTTCTTGGCGAGCTTTCTCTTCCATTGTTATAAACCTCCCTGTAAACATATTTTAGTAATAATAATATAATAATAAAATTATTTATGACTTTTTTCTGTACTGATGAATCTAAACTGGTTACAGATATGAATATTGATTGTCTTCAAATGAATACCCATAGCTGAGATGTAATTATCTCTCCTGACATCATCTACTGCAATCGAATGAGAATTAATTGGTGTACCAGGGTTGTTAAAATTGTGAACATAATTAACTTGAAGTCCAGCATCAGCATCTACAACTTCTACATTTCCCAAGTTAAGTTTTTGTGGATTTTGTATGATTCTTAGTTCTTGATCTATTTCTTCCAAATTAAATGGCGTCCTTGCTTGTAATTCAACTGCAAGATGTTTTACCAGTTTCGGATCATATTTCATATCGAATAAAACGGTTTGTCTATAAGAGCCAAACATTAAAGCACGAAAAGTTACTTCTAATTTATAGTAAAACCATTCTGGCCATCCTCCTAATTTTTCTTGAAACAAACAAGGAATTAAAACAGTATTATTAACAAGGAATTGGTGTTTCCAAAATGAAACATGAAATATTTATCACTGTATAGTAATTATACCTTGAAATATACTAGCAGGAACAAAAGTATTGCAAACTTGTAACTAAAGAATTTAAAATTTAGTTATCACCTCATTTTATCTCGTTTCAGGTACAACAAAAAACAAAATTATAATTACATTTACTATATTTGCTTCAACAAATAAATTTAAATTACCTGAGGTCCTTTGTTGACAACATGAAGATCAAATAAATCGAGATCACTTTTGGACACAACTGAATAAAAACTAGCAGCACTTAACCAAAAATTACTACGATGAACATCATGGAGTAAAGAAATAGTCTGGAATTTAAAAACTTTGAATAAATACCCTTGCTAACATTGTGTAGTATAAGTATGTACAAAATAAACAATAACTAAACTAATTGACTTACCCTCAATGGAGATCTTGTGACAACTAACATTTGCCACGTCAAATCTTTTCCACGTTCAAAAGATGTTCTTTTCAAGTCATTTGCACACCTTCAAAATGAAAAAAACATTGTTTTAACTCGTATCAGAAATACACATATTTATTGTAAAAGTAAAAGTAAAAGTAATTGGCAGTATACATAGATAACAGATATATATACAATATATATATATATATACATAAAAAAACATTAATACAAAAAAATATAAAGTTTAGGTCCTCATTTACTTACTTAAATTTAACACCGGATATTTCGTCAGCTAGCAGCTTTCGGATATTAGTAGTTTCGTTAATTCTCTTGGTTATGTCAATTAAATATTGTAAGCTGGGTCTAGTTAACGTTGTCCGAGTTATTTCCCAATTTTTATTACGTAATTCCAGTCTAAGTTTCCATTCCGCTAGTTCCTCTGGACTATGAGCTCCAGTACACTTATCCCCAAATATACACGACTCAATGCCACGGGGACACATTGGAAAAGTTGTCGAGAAGCTTGGAGGAGGTCGGAATCTAAAAATATATTATATTGTTATATATTTAGTATCATTATAACACGGATACTTGAATTACACGATTGAATTTAACTCTCAAGTTTGTATACAACATTTCTAGATGGATTTTTTAAAGAATAATGCATAACATCCACACGGTAAATTTGAGTAAATAATGAAAAGCTTACTTAAAATTGCCGTTGGTGGTAACAGATTTCCGATAAATCCATTCAGAATTTAATCCAAGACTACAAATGCCATCCAGCAAATCCACAATGTAATAAAAGACATGAGCCCATTATACTACTTTCATTGTAATGCACAATTTGTAAATATACAGACGCTCATGCGGTGATCATGATAATTTTTCATGATGATGATGACTCAAATGTAACAGCTAATTTTAGATGTTAATAAAAATATTGTAAAAGTAAAAGAAAACAAGCTACTACTTACGATTGTTCTAAATTTTGAAAAACAACTTCAGCTTTCATACCAGATCTTACAGCGGATAGAAATCTTTCTAGCTTTTGTTTCGTTTCAATCATCATAACATCTTTAGGACTAAGACGTTTCCATTGCTCCAAAACGTCATGAACTTCATCATACTAAATCAATCAAAAAATTCAATATAAAATGTTCTTTAATCAAAAATACAGACGACAAAAATGTATTATTATTACTGGGTATCGTAGTCATTAACTATATAATGAGTAGTCAAGTGATACATACCTTACTCAATCTACATAATGCAGCTAAAATACACTTAAAGATGACAACGCTAGGTCCTCTTTTTCCTATGGTACGGTAACCGTCTTCTACAACGTCCAGATATTTTTTCAACTTGAGTAAACAAATAGATTTCTTTTCTTGAATTTCCGTTTCAGAGTTCGGTTTCACTGATTTCCGATTTGCCTCCGTATTCAATGATACTAGTGCATTGTTTAAAATTTCTAATTCCTTCTCCAATTTATCTTTAGATAAAAGATTTCCATTTACAACCCCTCCATTGACTTCTTCTTGAGTTGTTGTTGTAGTCATCTTTGTACACTGAGTGATTTGCGATACAAAAATGTAAATTAATAGTGTATAGATATAAGTACATATGTATAGGTCTTTATTGATATTGACCCAATTCAATAATGTAAACTTACGTGGCATATAAATTTGGCCGATATAATTCGCTCGTACGGTCAGTCAAGTCCGTCCTATATATAGCTACAGTCGTATGAGCAGTACAATCAAATTTGAAAAATTGATTCTATAGTATTACACTATTACACCGTCGTCTTCTTTTTCCATTCACCTTCCTTGGACTCGTCTTGTTGTTACGTACATACACAAAATAGGTTTTAGCGCACACACAATAACTAACATATACAAAATCGCTTAAAATTATGTATATATCGTCGGGAAAACGACGACGAAAAACAACTTAAATAAAATGTGCATACTTTTGAATCAAAAGTTTTGATATTCTTAATTTGCCTTGTACAATGTCCATTCAGTCAAGAACTATAGCAGTACAATCAAAGATAAATCTTTAATACAATTTGAACTTGAGCTTGTATAAACAGCATACTATTAAATATGAGATAAATATAAACAAGTTTATTAGTCGAGAGAGAGAGAGAGAACCAAAAAAATAGTTGAACCTATTCGAATGTGCTTTGACCACAAGAAATACCGGAGAGAATATTTGGGAACGCGGACTTTACAAATACAAAAGAAATTCATCCTCGCAAAATTTTCATATATTTTTGTTTTTCCTCACGAATAAACGTGTGAAAATTGTGATTTCTTTCAGAAATATAAATAATAATAACATCATTCAATACATATACTCTAGAATATAATTATAACTAATTAATTCTCATCGTCATCATGAATGATGTACGGGATATTCTTGATGTGGATACTTACGGGGGTAGTGGGAAAAAATTTGGTGGTACTACTACCGCATATAAAGGATCCATCAAGCCAAAAAAGGTATTAATTTAATTATATTGTTTGGTTTATACATTATACATATATGATTAGTACGTTTAAAGTCTCAATATTAGTTTTCTAATGGCTGTATTCGTTTTTTATTCTTATCATTAGGATCAACCCTTTAAAAGACCAGAAGGAATGCACAGAGAACTATATGCCTTACTTTGTGCGGATGGTGGTAAAAATATGCATTTAGCTCCTTTACTCCCTACTGATGCAGTTGGAGGTTATAAACAAAAAGCAAAATTAGGAGCAAAACATTGTCGACCCTGGAAATGGACAGCCTTCACAAACCCAGCAAGAAAAGATAATACAGAATTCTATCATTGGAAAAGAACAACCGATGAGCCCAAGGACTATCCGTTTGCTAAATTTAATAAAGTATGTCGTATATACATGTACATTATTAAAGTTTTTAACTTTTTATTATGTAACAAGGAAACAAATTTATTACCTAAACATTCGGTTTTTTTAATTTCAGGAAATCCCCATTATCCAGTATTCAGATTCTGAATATCTTCATTCTTTGGATGACACTGAATGGACAAAAGCTCAAACAGATCATTTATTTGATTTATGCCGTAGATTTGATCTTCGTTTCCCAATAATTCAGGCATGCATAGAAATTCATGATGATTCTGTAGAAGTCTCCCGTGTCTGTGAATAATGTTGAATTTTTATGCAACGTAACCTTGAACTATTTGTATTTAATTGCAGGATCGATGGGATAAGGAAGCTTATGGTCCAAAGTCAATTGAAGATCTTAAAGACCGATATTATCGCGTATCTGGTAACATTACTAAATCGAGGGCCAATCCAACTCTGCCAGATCCAAAAATTTTTGTTTTTGATGCAGAAAGTGAAAGGAAGCGTAAAGAACAACTCAATCGTTTATGGAAACGAACCCCTGAACAGGTCCGTACACAATATACATATATACTCTGTAGTACAGAGTGTGTACTTGCATTTTACGCAGCTCTATGTATGTATTAGCCAAACAAATAAGCATATCGTGAAATTATTCAGGTTGAAGAAGAAGAATTCCTTAGAGCTGAAATGAAGAAAATTGAAGCTAGAAAGAAGGAGAGAGAGAAGAAAACACAAGACTTACGTAATGAACAACAACATTAAACAATTCCTTAATTATGCCTCTTTCCTCTAAATACTTTAAAAAATGAAACAAGTAGGAATTAATTCCATGTTTTTATCTTTGTAGAAAAACTTATAACTGCGGCTGATGCAGGCCAAGCTTCTGGACAAATCCCAGAAGGAAGTGCCAAGAAATCATTAACTTCAGAAGCAAAGAAGGGTTCATCTGCTGCTAAAAAGAAGTCCGGTAAAGGTAAAATACATTATATGCCGGCATATTATCCAGTGCAAGGTTTTTTCAATTTTTTAAACTACATTTTTTTTCTTTTTTTGTGAAAAATAGCTCCATTGAGCCGTAAAGATTCAATAAGCGGAACTCAAGAAATATTTAGTGCAATTAAATGGCCAGACTTTAAAACTGCTGGAGTTTCTGTTAGAAGTCAAAAAATGAAATTACCAACCTCTGTTGGACAAAAGAAAACAAAGGCTATTGAACAAATTCTTCAACAGCTTGGAATTGGTATGTTCATTTTTTTTTTATTACTAAAATGTGTGTAATTCTTCGATATTATCAATAAATATGGATAGTAGTAATAAAAAGTTTAAATCAACATAATCTCTCTATTTATCCGTTGTAGAACCTGTTCAAATTCCCACTGAGGAAAACGTTACTCAATTTAATGAATTGAGATCAGACATTGTTTTACTCTACGAGTTGAAATCTGCGCTGTCTACATGTGACCTGGAAATTCAATCTCTGGCTAGTCAGTATGAAGTTTTAAGTGGTGGACAACAAATGACATTAGATACTTCTTTGGTAAGTACAGTGTCTATTATGGACACATCAGCCGGGGGAAGTACACCACAAGGTTTAAGTGGAGTAATCGACATACCATTTATGCCCGCCGTAAGTATATAGTCAATCATTATTATAAAAAATTCTTTTTAATTCATTATTTTTCATTTCCTAATACGTATGCGTACGTGTGTCGTTTGTATTTCATGATATTTATAGTATGCTTTCACTTTTAAATTTTTTTTAGAGAAAACGAAAAGCAGCTCTGGAGCAAAGTAATGTATTAAAGAAGTTGAAGTCCAAAGTAAGAAAGAGTTTTTACTGAGTTTCGATTATCAGATCAAATAGTAGTAATCATAAGTAATATAACTATAACAACTAATAAATTAAAGAATAAATAAAATAGGGATGGAGGTTAGAGTTCTTCTCGTGTCACAGAATCATCACGATTTGTTGAGGTCTGAACTTTTTTTTCTATTCCAGGAATTGCAGCTCCATCAATGACAGCTTTCACGACTTCAAATATGGACTCAACTGACGTATTTGCATCCCAAGAGCGAACTACTTGACCGTTTTGATCAATCACGTATTTTTGAAAATTCCATGTAGGAGCTGTAGATTTTTCTGAAAATATAACAAAAGGAAAATGCAGTATTCTTCAGACACGTATGTACTATTTAGAAAGCAACAAAACAAATTTGAGATGCATCTCAAAAAAAAATAAGTAATGTACTTCCAGCCTTCCTTTTAACCTCAATCTAATTATTCTCATCGTTTCTCTCCCGTTATAAACAAAAAGACTTTGCGTGTTTTGTTCAGTATAATAATGTTCAATATATATTAAAAATATTGTAAAAAATATATAGAATTATATTTTAACAAAATTGTTTTGTAGGATCAGTGGAATTAAGTTACTCGTTACGTGTAATGTTAGACTTTTATTATGTATGATGTTGACAGGTTAGGACCATTAATTAAGTACATGCAATTATTATTTATTGTACATGCACATATTATTTTATACATGAAACACAATACTTTTTGATGACAGGTTTTTTAATGAAAATGAATGATGGATTAAAAAAAACTACCTATTTATAAATAATGATGCTGTTATAATATTTTACCTGCTAGAAATTTCCATTCCGGACTCGCATTGCTGCCGATAACATGTCGTTTAGAAAAAACAGGGAATTCTCCTTTGAAATGTCCTCGGACAAATTCTTCAATTTCTTTATCCTCTGAAGTTACACAGTTTTATTAATGTCATACTTTAGTTTTATAGACAAGGGTAATAGGTCATATAAAATAAGGCATTTTCTTTCAAATATTTTTCAAATCCGAGAAGTCTTACCCCAAGGCTCTTGCTCGCCAAAATCGTTGGACGGGAATGCCAAGACACTAAATTTGTCGCCTGCATATACATAACATAGTTTTACATTCAATAGTTTTTTGAACACCCGAAAAATTTCAGAATTAAAAACTATCATTCATATATATTATATTGTATTGTAAATGCTGTATAGAAATTGAAAATCTCACCAAAGCTGAGAATATCATGAAGTCGTTTCAGAGCTTTATAATGAGCTTCTGTGTGCCCTATCATGAGAAAAAGTTTTGTATATAGTGCATATACTTCTTTTTGGTAGGTACAATTATACGTATTTTTAGTAAATGCTCTTTTACTCACCACATTGAGAGGCTGTGTTCACGACTAATGTGACCTGTCAATAGAAGATGCAACATTAGAGTGACACGCACATACATATATGTCATCTATTCTTTTGTATGTACACCTATTATACTTTCAGTACAGGGGAAAGCCTTAAGAAAGTTTAAAATATAGTCATAAAATCCGAAACGTATACACACTGTGCCCATAATTAAGTCTATAGTAAAAATAAAAAATAAAAGTAAGATGGGCACATCAAATGACTAATTGTAAGGCTGCATAAATAAACTGCAGAAAGGTATAGGACAACTTTAAAAACATCGAGAAAGGTTAATGGATAATGAAAGAGTCCGAAAGGGAAACCAAAAAATGTCAATGACACTTGTTCACTTGTATATTGAACATCAACTCAACACAAACTGATTAACATTTTTTTATTTCTTTAGACTGATTAAAAAGTGAAGCGACGAATGAAACTTGAATTTTATTTTTTACCTTATCTTTGTATTTTGCCAAATCGACTTCATTGCCTTGAGTATCTTTGACTTTGAATGAATAGAAGGAATCGGCTTCACATTTGACACTAGCAACGATAAAAAGGATTGCAGAAAGTATACGTAACATGCTTTAACTATAAGATTATTTTGACTATACTAACAATGTACTGTGTATCTTTTATTTTAAAAAAATATTTCTCTCCCAAAATGGATCTTAATATACTGTTAATATACTGTTAATATACTAAAGAAATAATTCCAGGGTTTTGTTTTTTGAAAGACTTGACAGAAGATGTAGCAATTCAATATGGAATTTACTAGTCAAAATTGACAATGGACAAGAGAGATTGAGAGAGACTATGGAGAATCCCGAGAAGAGATGAGATGCGGCTTTTTTTTGCTTACTGACATTATAGAAGAAAATCTCGTCGTCCTTCACTAAACATGCTTGCTCGTGTGCTAGAAGCCCCCGAGCAACAATTCAGTGTTCACTTCACAGTCAAGGTTTTGTACCATCTTCTTCGTGCATATGCTTCTTTTTTCAATTATAATATTATAGCCGATGCAATGTGCTTATTTTAATGCTAAAAATCCTTCACTACATGTACTATACATGTAAACGTATTGCAAGGAAACCACTGAGATTTTGTAAAAAAAGTAAACTCGCATACATACATATAAATACCTACTTGTATATTTTATACATGTACATCTGAGGTACTTACAACAAACTTCAAGCACATATGTACATATTTAGTATAAATTCTACAAGTATTTCGTCTGTGACTGCCTTACTTGATTCTACGTGTACCTACCTATAGAGTCTGTATAACGCTCATGTATTTATTTGTACTTACTTCCATCATGAATAAGCAGAGCAGCATTACATACAACCAACATCTTTCCTGCCTACTTACGTATATCCTCTCCGTGTATATGTACAGACGAAGAAGAAAACTTGTCTGTACGTACATACTTGTTTAAAGTTAGCTTCTTGCATATGTAAAATTTGTATGTAAGTACACCACACCTTCTCGTTTCACAGTCCTCATGCATACGTACTCCTCATACAGATACTGTCTGGAAAAACTTCTACTATTGCATTTAATGCGGACTGTGACTGCATCATCACCATAATAATGATGCATTTTCTGAAGATCCAGACGCTAATGGTAGCTTTTCTAGATGGCATCCAATGGTCCAGGAATTAATGTAATCTTTGACAGTGTCTCTTAGAAATTGTATAAGGGAAAATGTAAATAACACAGAATTGATATTCTTTACAAAACAAAACAAAAATTGGTACAGTATTATGGGATATGGGGCAAAATGACAAAGTACAAATTATGCCTTAAGAATAAAATGCTATATGGCAGGAACTGTGTAATGCGTGCAGTAACTACACCTGACAAACTGAGAAATGACAATTGACTAGAATTGACACTTGAGACGTAGTCGTGAGAGTATACAAGTCAAAACTATTGAATGTGTGCGTTTGTGTATTTGTAGTCAATTACTGGATTACTTGTGGTATATATTTTGTGTGATAGTGTGTGTGCATGTGTGTACATATTGGTGTTTGGTGTGAAGGTTCTTTTTTTCTTTTACTCGCTCCATTTGATTATTGACGGAGAGAGAGAATAGACAAACGGAAAATTCAATAGTGAATTGAGAGTTTTGAGAGGGTTTACTGACTGACTGACTGAGTGATTGAGATTTTCGCCAGCGGCCAAGCTAGAATGTTTATTCTGGTCGTACCATATTATCGTCGTCGTCGTCGTCGTCGTCGTCGTCGTCGTCATTGTCGTCACTTGACCAACAGAACATTTTTCATTGCACATTCAATTGCATGTTCAAAACTGTATAAAAATATTTGTACAATAAATTGTAAATTGCAGTTGTAAAATATCTGTAGGAAATTATACAATATGCGTGCAGTCAGTAAGTATATGAGTAGAAAAGTATATATATTGAACTAAATATAGTATCTATAGTGGAAGTAAGTAATTTGGAGTATAGTACACTAAAGAAAAATACACGACATGGCTTTTCCATAAAAAATATATAATATTGTGTCTTTTGGTGTATTGTGCATGGGGTTGTAAAGAATATAATAATAAAAATAGAAAAGTGGACAGAAGACGACGGATGATTGGTATAGAACAGAGGTAGCTGAATGTGAAATCAAAAGGGATGTGGAAAAGCACCTGTTATTTTAAAGGTATCTCTCCTTATGCTGTATTGTATATTCATCCTTTTACTCTTCTTCTCCAGAGTGACTACATCAGACGTCAAGAAGATGGAAAACATTTTATGATGACATTTGGTTAGGTGGAATGTGTTTTTGCCTGAGCACACAGAGAGAGATTATACAAGTTAAAAGTTAGAAGCCTTCACCTGCTGACCTACTTAAAGGGACTCTCTCTCGAATGATCGTCATCGTAAGACTCTAAATGTACTTACAATAAACCAGGGGAGAGAGAGAGAGAGACTTGCCATAAGAGCCCAAAGATAAACAATGGAAATTTATGAATCCATCATTCCCGTATTATTATTATTATTACTATTATATATAGTTATACAGGTTGTCAAAACTAAAACTATAAATTGAAAAACATGAAGAGAGAGAGAGAGGGAGAGAGCACAAAGGATGTACAATGAGCATGCATCCCCTGAAAAAAGTGAAAATGTGATAAATTGCCCGGGGAAAAATGGACAAAGGAACTGGGAGCAAGTGGAATGGATAAGGCAGCTCATGAACATGACACTTTTGACTTTTTCGATCGACTCGTGATAATAACTCCATGGAGGTAGGAGAGTTTGTGAGACACACACAGCAGAGAGTACTAGAGTTGTAACTCAACTTGGTTTGATCCCATCACCTTTCATATCATTTTTGTACCTCTTTTTCTTCTTTACTTCTTCTTGGTCTTCGTCTTCTCATCATCACATCTCTTGTGAGTTTTTCCTCCTTCTTTTGCCATTTAGCAGAGTAGACAGAGTGAATGAACACTGATTTGGAATCTGAGAGCAGCGAAAAAGCATACATCATCATCATCATCATTGGCGCTTGGTGTACTAAGGGAATAAAAGGAGCCAGGAGCAACTAAAGAGCATTAGATACAAAACAAAATACACACATACACTCGTTTCTTTCTACCTCTCGCATTCACTTCGTTCATTAATGGTTTTTCTCGTGAGTGAAAAAGAGAGTTGAGAAAACAGGGGCAGTGTGTCAGTCAGCATTGGCTGTCAGACCGTCAACAAGTCTAACGAAAAATTTTCCAACATGAAGCTCTGTTCTTGTTATAAGTGTTTTAAGTGATCAAAATTTTATCAATTTTTTCTTTCTCCATCTATCTCTCTGTTGTTCTCCCCTTCCCCTCAATCAAGGAGATATACCGAATTCCCTAGTTTTAAGTTTCCTAGTTTTCATAAAATAATGTTAACATTAATAGTGTTCAAACTCTCCGTTCTTTTGTGTACCTACTCTTCTTCTGCCTACACTTTTGATGGTAAGTGTAAATCTTCAATCATAATTGATTTATTTACTGGGAGTTTTTCATTTGGATTTCCGTCAATTAAATTCAAGTGAAATCAATAAAGGTTATAATAATCCCAGGGACAGTTAAGCAAAATGTGCAAACTCAATCTCTCGCCAGTGACACTTGCTTTTACTTCCTAATTGGAAACCAAATCTATACAATTTCTGAATTCTTTTAGTTTCAAATTCAGAAAAGTTTCACATAGTGAAATAGTGAAATATATATAGTGAGGATGGTTCAACGAGAGGATCGTTGTTTTTGTTACTGAATCAATATAAGATTAGAATTATGAAATGACTAACACGTCAAGTAACTGAATGACAGTTATTATATAGTAGTTATACCCACCGGTGAAAATTTGGATTCTTGAATTCGAGCTTGGGAAATATATACTCAATTTATATTCTTGTCAGAATGTAAACAGATAAAATAGTATACATAACGTTTTTTGATAACATATAGTTACAATGTATTTATTACCTACATCAAGCTCTTTGTTACACAACACAAGAAAGTTTAATGAAACGTGTAAAAAGTACGGAATATTGGAGAAAGAAGGAAAAAGCTAAATGTTTAATAGTATTTTCATCAATTTCATAAAATGTATTGATGAGAATATGTAATATAAAGTGTAGCATGTTGTATTGCATTATTATTATATGTTGATTGACGGAGGGAGATGAGACTTTAGAGGCTCAATTTACTGTACTTTTATCTGATTGAGTTTTATGTTCTTTTTATGATGTGATATGATTTTGCTCCGGTCGTATCATAACATATCGTACATTTTAAAGTATCTATGTATTGTAAGTATACTTACTTACTCCTCTGTACACACAGTCACGGCCACGGCCAAACTTTTCATTGTTTTGTACATGTGCTTCACTTCCATAATAATAATAATAATAATAATAATTCTCAGTCCATACACATGTTATATAGATGCATAGTATTTACGCACATTTATCATAATAATATTTTACGTATTCAGTAGTTAAACTGGTTAAAGGTTATTGCACGTTCTCAGCTTTTAACTGCCGTGTTCAAATACACAGTAACTAACACAAAAAACCATGAAATTTTGTTAAAAATCAGTTTTGTAAACGTTGTCGTTTTGCTATTCTGCTTCGGCATTCTCTTGTCAATGACAAGTATACCATATTTTTCAAACGCTGGAGAGAAAATTTCTTCATTTTACGTATATTGTGTACGCATATAACATTGTAATATCGTGGCATGAATGAGAGTATACATATACATTGAAATCCGTCAGTCAGAGAAATACACAGCTGACATTTGAGTATTGGTCATGTCACACCACACCACGCATTGCTTATCGATATTATGTATAAATCAAGAGAGACAGAGGGAGAATTATTCATTTAATGGTGAAAAATGCATATATATGTATACACAGTATTTGTCCAATATTATTATTGTCGAGCTATTATTATTGTAGAGAAATATCTTGAAAAAGTCATTTAAGAATTTTCGGCTAGTTCTTTTGTAATTTTCTATATATAATCATATGTGGTATATGATTCGTTATCAGAGCGTGTAAACAATGTCTGTGTGTGTATGTAGTTTTAGCGAGTATCTATGTGGACGTGTGAGTACGATTTTACTTTACTACACTATATGTAAACCTCCTCGTTATATTTATTGTGTTGTAGTAGTCGTAGTACGCTGGTTTAAGTAAATAGTGAATCCACAGAGCTCAAGTTGAGGTTGAGGTTTCTCGCGTCTTCTTTTTTTACATATATACACATATATTTATTTTTTACTTCATAGTCATCATCATAATCAAATGCAATGATAAATTATATTCATCGTAGTACGAATTTCATACGGCTGTGCTTTTGTTATATATATACTATATACGAGATTGTTCCATGGTATTTCGGTGATGGTTTGTTATTCTTTACGTTTCACATTTATACTCATTTAAGGCGTACGATATACACAAAGTGTAGTACTTGTATACTGTGGTGCTTATACACAAATCTCAAGAATGCATATACCTATATGTACAAGATGTGTGCAATAATGTTCTGGGTTTTTTCCCCGTTTGGGCGTGATCCGTTTAGTATATGAGCAAGGCTATATTAAGAGAACGACTCATTGTCTTTGCGGGTTTTCTCTTTTATTGTCTTTCCATTTACACGTTATGAGTTTTAGAGTAAAGTGACTGAACACTCTAAACAGCCCTTCCACCTACGCATTGTTAATTGTCATTTTAGTCATTTGTGAATTCTCACTTTATACTCACTCTCATGTCACCGTCACCCTTTACTACCACTTTGACATTTCTTTTTGTCCATGTATCTCTCTCTGCGAAGGAAAATTGTACTGAATTATGAATGCAAACAATTATATAATTACTATCCTTATTATTTAGTTTGCTAGATTACCGTTAATTTCATTATTATTATTAAAACATTTGTATAGTTGAGTTGAAATATATCTTATTATAGTTACACATTTTCTTTTTTTTAGTGATTAGTTAGGGTGCGTACTTTACTTTTCCTCCCATATACAGATATATATAGGCAATGGATAGTTTCACACATAATATATGCTTCATATGGTGTGGAAAAAAATAACTAATTACAATAATGCCTTCTTTTCCCCAGACCATATATTATGATTTCTTGTCAACGTTTTTCTCCACGTTGTGCACATATATTTACAGTATCCGTTTAAATCAGTCAGTTCAATGACTATTATGTACAATGACAACATGTTGTATAACTTGAATGTGTATTATGAATGAAGAAAATGTGAAAGAACACACGACATGTGAGGCATTTTTAGTTGTAAAGCTATACATTTGAACTCGAACAATTTTCCTGTTCCAATTTTCAAAGAGAATTCATAACATACAGGAGCTGTTAGCCTATATATATATGGTTGACTTTTTTTTCAATTTCTGTAAAATTTCTAAACTGTTAAAATTTTTGGACTAGAGAGAGAATACATTTTATTGTATAGCCGTATTCGTCTGTACATACATATTTATTAGAATGAAAACGTATGAAAACAGTGATTTTCCGTATATATGTGGCTTGATTTCCTTTGAACTTCCACAAACTTACATGTATATATTTTTAAAAAAGGATCGGCGAGTCAGCGAAAGAACTATTAAAAATGCGTGAAATTTCCACGTTACTATTACAAAAATAGTAACTGCGATCCTGGGCGTTTGACTACTTGACAATATGTAAAAGTAAAATTATGTATTATGTGTCATACATATGCACGTTTCAAGTGCGTCTCAGTATTACAGTTTTTTGCAATTATTGCAAGTACTAATTACTAATTATTGTAGATACCTAGTTGACATGATACACAGGTGTAAATTACCTTTTTGGCTCTTCTTCATTCATGCATCTGAGCTACAAATGTATACATAAATATGGAATTAAAAGAGTTGAAAAAGTGAATTAATTTTTCGGTACATGTATTTGATATGTATTTTGAACATTTCCTGTTTTGTATGATTGTGAGTGCATAATTTTTGTTTTACAGGGTCGTACAAAATCAGCCCCAAACCTTGTACTATCGACACAAGGACGGGGACATGCATGTTCGTTTGGGAGGTATATATTATATAGCTATAAAATTAATACATTTTATATTGATTTCATTAAGGAATTTTAGTTTTATATATATATATGTTTTGTGTACGAAAGTTTCATAATGAAACTCCATCAAGTATTAGGAAAATTATGTTTAATTTATGATTTGTTTTCTTGTTGTAAAGTGTCTGAAGACTGAGGGGAAGCACTTGGGAATGTGTGTTGATGGTTTCATGTTTGGTTCATGTTGTGGACATAATACTTCTTCAAATTTTGTCCTCGATCATAACTCAATTACAACCATAAAAACCACAATTTTAACAAATTTTCCAGATGTCTCGACATCTTCTTCCATTTTCACAACTTCCACTAGCACCAATAACCCCAGCAGCACTTATTACAGTAAAATAACAACAACAACATCACCGTCGACCACGGCGTATACATCAACAACAGAAAAACCAGCTTTATTATCTTCGTCCTCTGCATCGTCTTTAACTAGTAATCCTAGTAATCCTAGTAGTTCCAGTACAACTTCCGAACTCCAACTTCCCTTTGTTACCGTAAATGGTAGTAGCCTTCCAGAAGAGTCCTACCACACCATTATCTCTTCCTCCTCAACATTATCTTCTTCATCTACAAGTGCTAGTGCTAGTGGTAGTGGGAGTAGTAATCATTCACATCATGCCGGTAGTGTACATCCATCCATCAATTCAAGCTCAAGTTTCTCACCGTACAGTTCTTTTACATCCACTACAACGTCAAAAACAACAACATCTTCCCCCACAATCACTACTCCATCCACAACAACAACAACAACGACGATGACGACGTCAACGACCGTTCGTCCACCAACAAATACTTTTAACAATAATCATTTAATATTTAAATCCACTGAAAGACCTACGACAATATTTATTGACCCAATGTCCACAACTACACCGCAGCCCAATATCACTTTAGACAAACATTATGGATGTGGCATGTCACCCCTGTATCCTCAAATGAGAATTGTTGGTGGGAAAGCAGGTAAAACTTTTCTCCATTCTCTCTCTCACATATATATATATTTATTCTAAAGATATATATACGCAAGTATTTCTGTTCTTCTTTGACCAATACTACAGAAAATGTCATGAATTCAGTGTAAATCTCCGGTTTTTATCATGTACACAACACAAAATAAAATTTGTTTCTTTTCCCGTTAGAGTAATGATAATTACACTACAATGATTGTAGATTCTACACTGCATATATAGAATAATTATAATTAGATAGACAAACGAGCAAAATAATAATAATAATTTGTGTAAAAGTTGACAGGTTAACCATTTTATACTGAATGTACAAAGCATATGGTATCTAATCAGAATAATGCTTACTTACACCTTCATATGCTTTTTTTTCTTGCAAACAGTATATGCTCATATATATTTGTATTGCATAGATATTAGATATGCAATATCATTTGGCAATATGGAACAGAATTGAGAAAAAGGGAGGAAGAAAGAGAGAGAGAGAAAAAAAATCTATGTGAAAGTCATTATCATTAAAGAAGAAGTTACCTACTTCGCACTTGCAGGGAAAAAATGCATGGTTAATTAAGCGTAAATAGTGCAAGTTTAGGTTAATAAATAATTTTAATAGCTCGAATGAACGAACGAATGAACAAATGAATGAACGGCTGAGTGCATGAAGTACAAAAGAGACGGACAGAGAGAAGGAAATGCCTATATAGTGAAATGAGATCTAATGCCCAAATGAAATGAACTTTATTTTTGTAGCCTCATTTGCTCAATTCCCGTGGCAAGTCAGCGTAAGAAGAACATCATTTTTCGGTTTCTCGTCCACTCACAGATGCGGAGGGGCTTTGTTAAATGAGGTACTAAAAATACGTATACAAGATCTATACATATATTCTTTTACAGAAAACAGTTTTTGTTTCTTGGATTTTAAAAGGCCATTTTCAATTGTGTGTTACACATGTTTGCCAAATATTTATGTTTTTATTTTTTATTGATATCCCTGTTTAGAATTGGATAGCCACTGCTGGGCACTGCGTGGACGACTTATTGACAAGTAAAAACAATCTTGTTGCTTGCATTTTTTTATTTCACTGGAGAGGAGAAATCTCTGTAGTTACTTTATTATCTGGATTGCAAGCATGAATATGAAAAATTGAATAAAATGCATGGTTTTTGTTGTATTTTGTAGGCCAAATTCGGATTCGACTGGGTGAATGGGACTTTTCAAATACTCAAGAAAAGTATGCACATGTTGAGCGGAGTGTCACAAAAAAGGTAGTATGCAGTTTCATACTTGTATGCATATATTATGTATCTTATAGATATTTTTAGGTGTGCACATACCATTGTTGGCTCTTTTTCTTTTTCTTCTTCTTCGTATATTCCCTTTCAAACATTTTCCATTGTTGCACATAGCGTGAAGTGTAAGTGTAGTGGATTATTATTATTCTCATACATATGTATACGTGAAAGAGTTTGGACTATCGAATGTTCAGACCACGATCTGACAATGAGAGCCGGATTATGAATGAACATGAACTACATAGACGAAGAAGACTAAGACGAGAGAGAGAGAGAGAGATACAACAAGTTACTTTTACTATATGTGTATATAGTGCTATATTTTCCACGTGATGATCGTGATCATTACTCGCATTTCACATGTGCATCGCATCTTGCTTCTCGATTCACTTTCCCTTTACTAATTATCCTTTAAAAATATAATCGTCTCGTTTCACGTTCAGCTACTATAATCATATGCCTGCACCAACTAACCAATTATGTATTTACCTTTCTTTAACAACCAGAAATACAAATACAGCACCTACTAACATTAAAACTGTCTATATAGACGTGTGTGTGTACTGTGTGTGTGCATATCATTATAATTATTACCTGTGCTTCTTCGTCTACTTCTTAACTGATGACTATTGACTACTGACGAGACTTACACTTGTACAGGTACATATCTTGCCATAAAATACATGTTTCCTACATGTTCACTCTTGATGCACACACTACTTTTCCCTGCACCCGTCGTTTTTTTACAAAAGGATAACCAGGGAAAATGCAGTATGTACCTTTTTCTTATAGTTAGTAGTTCCCTATACATACCTTTTTATTTTTATTGACATTCTAATGCATATCCTGTATTGTAAAGCACATTAAAGGTCCTTAATCTTTACAAGTACAGAACTTTGGCCTTAACTTTTTGTTTTCCATTGACCAATGACAATATTAATATTACTGTAGGTAGAGCATATACAATATACATATATAGTAATAGGCAATAGGATTTAGTAGTAGTATCTTAATAAATGTAAGGCTTTTAAAAAATTCTTTGTTAAATTACCAACATGATTCTCTATATGAAAGTCTAATTACCTGTCTATAGTAGTACTACTTCTTTGCCTCTTCGCACGAACACATTATTTTACGACACTGATAATAATGCAATGGTTTTTTCTTTCTGACAGTGTTCTGCGATATCCTATGCATCAGTGTGTCTTAAAAACAAATGATTCATGAAACGGAAAGGAAAATTGGTTGTGTGAGAGAGAGAGTGGAGTGTGTATCATATATAAAAAGAATGTGTATAATGGGTACATAGCGAGAGTGAATTGACGGATGTCTTTCTATTGTCATGTACCACACACTTACCTACATACATACTTACCTACACTTAAAAAAGCAAAACCTTCCATGTGCAATATTTATAATTGTTATGACCCCATAAGTATTGTGTATTATATATATTTTTTTCTTTTCTGTTCACAAGATTGTGCATCCGTCGTATAATTTTTTCACTTATGAAAATGATTTGGCACTAATTAAACTGGAGACACCCGTCATATTAACTCCACATATAAATCCCATATGCTTACCAGCAAATGACGATCTACTTATCAATGAAAACGCTACCGTTTCAGGATGGGGGCGTTTGTCAGAGGTAATTTTTTTATGACGTTAAGAAATTTTCTATACTATATTGTAAGGAATAATCATTGTTTTCTCAAGTTTTTCAGTACTTTGCATGACTGATTATTGATAATATTGCATTTATATATATATATATATATAGGGTGGACAATTACCCTCTAATCTCCAGCATGTCACAGTTCCTATTTTGAGCAACTCAAAGTGCAGGGATATGTTCCTTAAATCTGGGCGAGTGGAGCATATCCCTGATATTTTTCTATGCGCTGGTTATGAAAATGGTAAGTCTCGATCCCAATTCACAATCCATACTTGGCATTTTACTTATTAAGGATAATTATGTGTATTACTGATGACTGTACTATTCTCTTTTCCAGGGGGGAGAGACAGTTGCCAGGTGAGTCTTATAAAAAGTCGTTGACTTTCTAATAGAATGGTCAAAGATTTAGCAGTGACAGTCACTGATGAGTGACTTACTCGAATTATTATTACTGAAGACAAATTTTTGTTACTCTTTCATGTAACTTTCGCATTTAAGTGTATGTAGATTAAATTTGGTGTACAATTTAGTAGTAAAACATCGGTCTTACAGTAACTCTTACTTTTGTTTTATAAATTATAAATCATGTAAAAATGATAATATATGAATGTTTATTGAAATTGAGGGATGTTGTTTGATGATGATGCGTCGTATGTATGTGCGTGTAGTGAGATAAAAAAATGTATGAAAAAATATATAAGTCGGTTTTATTTATTGTCTTTCTGAATTTATTTAATTAAATTCAATATATGATTAATCCAAGAATAGTTAAGGAATAAAGATAAATGTATAATATAACTAAATTGAAAAAAACTTGTATGTACAATAAAGGGGGACTCTGGTGGACCACTCGCGGTCAAAGGTGAGCAGCAAAAAACCGTTATTTTTTTGCACTTACTGTTATGTATAGGAAGTTACTATAACTCGTATTTAGTATTTGAAATTTGAAGTTTGTAACATTAAATTCATTTTTCAGGATCAGATTCGCGATTTTTCTTGGCTGGTATCATCTCGTGGGGAATTGGATGTACGTTACATAATAATAATAATTGCTTTTGTTAATGTTCCAGATTCAAAGTATTTATAAAAAAATTACACTCGTTTTTCTGATCTTCTGTTTTAGGCGCTGAACCCTCAATGCCGGTTTGACCTTATATAATATATAGCCTTTTTTTGTAGTACATAATAACATAAGAAATTATGCTAATTAAAAGTATAGACAGATATCGTCTACAATTACAATTAAATATATATAATATATATTTATACAATAATAATATATTACATAATATTATTGGCCTGAGTTAACAACTAACAACCCTTTTTTTGTTTTGTTTTGTAGGGAGTCTGTACGAGGATTTCACGTAAATAATTTTTATGTAGTATATTTATACATGTATAATATAATATATATATTGTGTGTGTGTATATATTTAAACATTATATCATATGATAATCATATTAACTTAAAATGAATAGTATCAATGAATAAGTATAATATTATTAAATATTATATATATATATAATTCTTGCTGTTTTCTTTAAATTTTAGGCTATCGTAATTGGATTCTGAAGCATGTAACTACCTAGTCTTTAATTATATTTTTTGTATGCAATAAAAAATTGATGATAGATTTATTACAAAAAAATTGCGATATTGTACACGTGTTTTAAATTTTATTAATCTTCTGCCCCATGATTTGTGGATTATTACGACGAATTTCAGCGGCTCCTTGTTCTCGGTAATTGTAGCCACATTCATGTTTGTCGCTGTAGCGATGGAGCGAGCAAAATAATCCTCCACAGCGGCAATCAAATCCTAAGATGACAGCATATATTTTATTTTGAAGAAAAGTCATAATAATAGATCATAAGAAAAGACATATGACATGTCCATATCTAATATCTACTCATAATATACTCTAACTAGCAGCCTACCTAATAATTACCTAACCATACAAAAAATTGCATCATCTATTCACACGATTTTATTGCAATAAATATCGAGTATTCCGCTTATTTTTAGTATTCTTCAAAAGAAGTCATTATAGAAAATTTCATAAAACTCTCAGATAATAAGTCTACCTACCTGATGAATGATCATTAAATAGATTAAATTATATTTTATTCGTGTTTAAAGAGGGCCGTAGCCCACAACACATCTATATCATTAAGTAGTATCTAATGATTCATTACACATTTACAAAAATATTTAAAATCTAAATTTCAAGTCGAAACTATTATCAATAGATTCAAATCTATCATCATGATCATAATTGCACTACGTTTAATGCTTTATATAAATACAGTATATATGTAAGTATATATATATTTTTTCACTTACCAGTCAAGCCGACTTTTTTCTTGCACATATCACACCGATTTTTCGTTTTGCATGTTTTCTTTTCGTCTTCTGAGGGTTGCGCATCATTTGAAGTCGAAGGGCCAGGCGATGATTGCGATACCTTTAATTTTTAAAAATAAAAAATCAAGAAAATTATAAATATACACATACTACATGTGTTAAAGAGAGTATACGAAAGAAGAACATAATACTGAAGTTTCATTTTCTCCAATTTTCAAAATTTAAACGATAACATAAACCTTGACATGAATCAAAACAAAAAAAATCCTTGAAATTATCATTAAATGTTCTCATGAATAGCTACAAAATGCATACAGATATATGTACTCATACTTACTTAGTTAAATAAGCATACAAGTAGTTACATATTTGACCAAACTTACTACTGTTACGAATTCTTATATGTTATTCACATCATTGTACTCACTCACACTTGTAAATGTAAACTTGATCAATACAAACTAGTTCCGTAATTAATACACAAAAGTGTAAAAGAAAGAAAAAAGAAAATGGACCATAAAACCATTATCTACTTATTTAAGTACTTATTATTATAAATAATTAAATCATAAAGTGAAATTTTTTTTATAAAAAAAACAAGCAAGTATATATTTTTGAATTCCACTTTGGATATCCACAAGTATGTAATAATTACTTATTATTTATTGATCACGTTCTTTTACAAATAAAATTTCAATTTCAATTAGAAAATCGTCTTCGATAATCTACATCAAAGATTTTACCATGGCAGAAGCTGTAACGGATGATTGCTCCCCAGCATTATTACTAGGGATGACGGGTTGTTGATCTGGTGGTGGTGACCCAGTGACGGTGGTAGAGCTAGATGATGATGAGGAGGAGGACGACCCAGCGGACGCTACAGCTGTATTAGGTCCACACTTTTTCTTCAATACTATATATACAGAAGAAAAGACAAAAAATAAAGAATTGAAAAAATATTATACATGTAATAACTTCAACATACAAATTAATAGTCCAGATTGTTAAGATTTGAGTGTAAATATTTTTAAAAAATAAAATGTACAATATTATAATTATACTATAGTATATTCGTTGAAAAAATGATAGTGACACCACTATTACACTTACCGTCTTTAAAACATACTGAACATAAACCATCTTGGGCACTTGACCCATAAAATCCACAACCCGATCGACAAAGGATTTTGGAAATCTCGTCACGTTCCATTATATTTGTATGATTGTTCTAGTCTGTAAAAAAAACAAAGGGAAAAAAATTTCAAAAACTTGATTTTTAGCATGAAAAAACAAACAGTTTTTCTTCTTCTTCTTATTTTTTGATATAAATATCACACAACTAAAATGGAAAGAGACACTGAACTGCGAGGATATATAATATATATATAGTGCATTTGGCTTATGACCAAAAAGCTATCTCGTATTACAATCAGCTGTTAAATAGTATGGGTATATAATATTATATTTATATTCAGACTCAAAACGCCTATTTAAAAAATGTTTAATATGAAATTATAATAATATAATACATACAATGGTGCTTCTTAGTTTTTTTATAAACGTATAGAGAGTTTTCTTTGTTTAACTATAATACAGATTATTATAACAATATTTTACACTCCAGTCCGTTTTTTTTCTGCTATAGTGTATACAAGTATATAACTCTTTGTGAGGCTATTCACACATCACAAACTAAACTTCTAGAACCGTATTATACCTCCTACTTGGAGATTAAATGGTAATGATATTTAAACTAACAAAAATATTATTTATAAAACTCTTCTCTCTCTGCATGCTGACGAACTACGCATTTCAAATGTGAAATATGACGACATCATCATCAAACTATATATGCAAACAAGAAGTATAGTATTCTAATTAAACAATAAATGACGCCACCACAAGACTGATTTTCAACAAACTTTTTATCAAAAAATAGAAGAGGACAAACTCATTTTGATATAATGTTAAATGTGATGATGTAACAAAAAAAAAACTATTCCCAGTCTTGCTTGAAAACAAAATGTACAATATTATGTTCTGTTACAACCTACATTTGTCCTTCCACAGTGCAGTGTCTCTTTAAAAATCAGAATGACTAGAATAATATTATAAATATCGATCGTTCAATATATATTTTAAACAAGTAGTACTTAACATACCTTTTACACAAAACAAAATTAAAAAATATATATAATATTATCTTATATCAAGAGAGAGAGAGAGACAGATAGAGAAAGGAAAAAAAGAGTTTTAAAGGCCAGACTCTTCTCCTTAAAATTCACCAAGAAGACACCATTCACTAAATGAATCACTTATTAAATACACTTTAGAAAAAATTGAACCCTCTACGGGAAATTGACGTTAAAATAAAAAGAAATACGTTTTAAATTGATAATTTAGCATCAGAAATGTAGCAGAGATTTTTAATAAAAGTAAAAATATTAAGTTGAGAAATTGTGTAATGGTAATGGTGGTGCAGCCTAGAGTGAATGAAAAATTTTCAGCGCAGAATGAGAAGTGACGTCGTCACATTTTCTACACAGTGAGGCGTGAGGTGGATGAACAAGATCATTTCGCACATTCACTTTATACATGCGGCGCAAGTAGCAGCGATATATTTAATGTTATTGTTTTGCATGCAACTCTTTGGATACTATAGGTATACTGCAGAAAACAGAACTTCCTTTACTTGAGATTATTAGGTGCTGTGACCGTACATATAGAAAAAAAAGTGCGTTTTATATCCCAAGGACTCCTCTACTCATGCCTACATGTAAAAAAGAGAATTGCGAATTTAAAAGGAAAAACGAAAAAATGTATGTACCTATTTTTTTACGGAGATAGATACACGTTCACATTCGCTCATTGTAAGTCACTATCATGACTTCGTCATATATTGTATACACCCAAATAGATAGATATAAAAAACTATACGTGTGCTTTTTTTATGATAGTGTAAGTATATATTTTTTTGTGTGATAAATGCATATAATTTATTATTATCATATTAGCATCGTCATTGAAAAAAAATAACACGTTTAATGTATATAAGTACCAAAAGTCCAAAAGTATGAGTATTTTACACACTTTAAATTTGCATGTGGGGGAATCTATAGAAATGGCTTTTATTTTATGCACACGCGTCCAAGTACATGTCTCTATTTGCAATCTTATGCGTACAATTAAAATTACTAAGCAAATACTATACATTCTTCGTATTTGCGTCATCCCTTTTTTATAGCAGGTGAGTCAAGTCATTTCATTTTCCCCCAGTGAAACGCCTGTGTAGTGTTTATAGCGAAAGTCTCTCTGGGAAAACATACACGCATAAATGAATGAATGATTCCCAATGAGTAATACAATGAGTAATACAATAATACTCGGTATCTCCTTACTGAAAATTATGAAGTGTATACGCACCCAGGGATATATGTACATTGAGTACTTATACTTATATCAAATGATAGAATATGGAGTTGTCGATACAAAAACCAGTCATATGCTACTATCTAGTTTCGACGGTATTTGTGTTTGAATGTGGAGCACAATTTAACAGCGACACGCGTCGAGTAAAATTCGTTTCACAGAGATTTCCTTGCAGTCTGCTGTGGAATAACTTGTATTAAGAAATTCTGAGTGGAGGGAAGTAATTCTTTTCTTTCATCGGCTTCTCTCTTTTATCAATTAAATAATTGGAGTTTGATTATTGTTTTAATTTCAGTATTTATTATTATATCAAATTCATTGTCATCTGTGTAGGGACAATATACTTTATAGTGTGTGCTGGTCGTTTCCACAGTAAAACAGGGAGAGAGACTTAATAATTGTATGAAGTGAATGAGTAATACAGACTTTTATGAA